>VYZM01006830.1:8900-29645 GCA_013398915.1 Dromas ardeola
TTTTTTTTTTTTTTAAACCAGCAAAGAAAGTTTTATTAATCTTCAGTAGAATTAAACATAGGTTTTTAAAACAAAAGATCACTGGGTGACTTCTACCCATGAGTCCTTTGGAGGGGACAATGAGCCTAAACCGCAGACCAGTAACCAGAAACTGACAATGCCTTTTCTGGCCTTGGCAGCATCATATAAAGTTCCTTGCCTCAGTTTCTTAATGTGGGATCGTAAAGAACAGTGTCATAATGCTGATGATCTACTAGGTCAACCACGGCTAATACTGGCAGTAAATTTAGCTATAAAGTAGTTTGAAAGGAATTATGTGTGTGACGAAATACACATACACGCACATATCCTGGGAGAACAGACGATCCACAAAGAAGCACAAGTCACTTCCTCCAGGTCTTCTAGCAGCTCCCAAATCACTTCATTCAACTTGTTCAGCCATCTTGAATTAATTTTCCCCTTTAGCTAGTTTGACTAGATTACAACAAACAAACAATCAAAAAACCCCAAAGTGCCACACACCACACAAAGAAGCCTCTGCTTAAGGTTTTTGTATCTTTGAAAAGAAAAAAAGAAAAAAAACACAAAGGAAAGATTGATAGAAAAGATGAAGTTAAAAACCAATAAAGAAATCCACCTTCATCGACTACGTCGTAAGAACATGGCTCTAGTGAGGGCTCATCGACCATGCCCTGCATCATCAGGTGTTCCATTAACAGCCACATGCTGAAAGGTAGGAAACTCAGAAAAGAAAAACAATATGATACGACCATTTCTCAGAGCAATATGATAGAAGAGTGCCTGAGAGCAACGTAAGTTCATATTCCTTCAGGAGAGACCCCATCCATCCACGCTCGCACACTTGGATCCCTGTCTTTGTTAGACTGTTAAGTGATACCACACAGGTCTAGTGCAAGCCCCTGGCAGAATCCCCTGAGGAGGGTCTGTAGGATTACATCTTATGTTTAGTTTTAGGTCTTGTTCACCAACAGGACACAAAAAGCAACAAAAGATGGACCAAAAGATGAGGCACATAGTAAGAATGCAAAACTAATAATATTTTAGAAGTGATCCAGATCTGAAAATTTCTGGGGGAAAAAAAAAAGATAGAAATCTGTTTGAATGAGGAACCTTTATCAACATTTGCTCTGACATTCAAAAGTTAAATAATAATAAAAATAGAAGTCAGACAGCAAGTAAATAGTGAACAAAAGGACCCTACCCCACAAAAAATATTTGAATATCAAAGTTCCATTTACGTCTGTGCAAGTTAGTAAACACTTTGGACCAAAAGTTGTCTATTAAACAATGCGGTAATCACAATTCAATCTCTTCTAGGATTGGTAAAGTTCTTAGTTGGTGGGGATCTCAAATTTTGTAGTAGACACGCATGCGTGTGTAATACAACAGATGTTAAAGAAAACAAATTCATAGACAACAGGTATAGCACAGGCCAGAATATTTATAAGCTGTAAAACAAAAACAAAACAAAAAAAACCCCATTATTTTGCAGAAGATGCTGCAACTTTCTCCTACACATCCCCTCTTGGTGTTCAGACAAAGAAACTGCCTGTCCAGCCAAGGGAGTCAGGGGACAGAACATGAAAATGCTACTGCAGGCTAGGAAGAAGGAGCCAAAAGGCATCAGAGATCTGTAGTATGAACATTAAATATCACAACAAGTTTTTACACGGAATTTGTTTGATGGTGTGATACTGTTCTCTTGAATTTTCACTCCATTATTCCACCATGACACTTTACTGTTGATGCAGAATGCCTAGGAAGTATTTTTGACACTGTTGTAAAGTTTTGGTGGGGATAAGACCCCACCAACTCCAAGATAAAAGCCATCCCCGTCTGGGACACTCAGTATAAAGAAAGGGTAAGTTTAAATACATCTTCCACAAGTTAAATTAGATTTTTACACAGTTTTACCAAATATGTCAAAGTTCACCCAGGCTAATCCTGTTCCAACCTAATTTAGTATTCAAAATCCACTTTAGCAGTTTAAGAAGTAGTGTCTTTTTCAATGATAGCAGTTCTTTCTCATATGCAGCTTCAGGAAAGCTCCATTGCATCCCACAAGATCATTGCAAAAAGCTGAACTGATACATCACAGCCACATATACAAGAAAATGCAAGGCGTAACATAACAAGGTATCTTAAATATCTGTTTTTTTCCTCAAATGATCTACTCACAATATAGTTTCTACTCTGGAATACCATACATCCAGTGCAACATATTATAGCTGTCTGATACAATATTGGGGAGATTTTTTTTCTTTCATTGTCTCAAATTAAACCGAACGAAAGCCAGCACGAATAGTCTGTGCTATGGACCTCTTCATTGCTGACAAAGAAAACATGTCCAAGTCACTGTAAGGTTAATCTTTCTTCACAGCTATCTCTCATCCCTACAAAGGGTGAATTAAACACCTTCCAAATGACAAAACGAACAGGTAAAGCAAAAACAACAACAACAAAAAAGACTTGGAAAATATATGTTCTTCCTTTAAAACATTAATTTGAATTTTGTATCCAATGCCTATGCATTGTGGCTTACAGAAACATTAAAAATGTATAAACAGAATTTGAAATAGTTTGAAGAACCACAGAACAACACATCTGTTAACCAAATGGAAAGTATCTAAAAAATTGAAGAGGTTGTGGAAATTATTTTTTTTATTCTTTTGCATTGCACGTAATCATTATGTGTTCTTCTCTTCTAATTGAGTCCTCTAAGCTGTAAGAGTTTAAATAAATACAAGTGTCCAGCCATAATGTCTGTTTATATCAATCTTTGATCAAGCCTTACTGCAGCAAATTAGGAAGAGTCTTTAACTAGTAATTAACAGCATTATTACAAAAGAGCAACAAAAATATATTTCTCTCAGGCCAAAGCTACCAGCAGTAGTAAAGGAGGACAGCCATAAACTGCTTTTGAAGACCTCACAGTATATAAGAGCATGAATTGACTTAGGTAGGTACCAGGATAAGAGAATATATAACATGCTAAGACTCACACCAAAATAAACCATTTTTGAAGATTAAGGTTTTCTTCATGTAGCATTTCCCAAGCTACCATGAGGAGGGGAGAAGGATGGGCTTGAGGTCAGCAAGAAAAGGAGGTAGACTGAGGCCACAAAGGCAATACAGGAGAATGGGAATGTCTTCAGCATAAGTGGACTGTCTTTAATTTGCATTAATGATATGCATAACACTGCTGCCCCCGCCCGCCAAAACAAAACAAAAAACCAACCAAACCAAAACCCAACATACGTTGCAAACCACATTTTACTGTTTGCATAGGCTCCATTTTGAGGTTGTCAATACACAGAAAGAATTCACAAGAAAATTAATGTGATATGGCAAACCAATGAGAAAGGTGTATTTTTCTTCTATGCCTTGTTCTACTTCATTAGCCAGCAGGAGTAAAGTCCTGGAGCGTGCAAGTGAGCAATTTGTCTGTTGTCTCAGAAACATACCAAACACATTTGATATGCTGGAGGAAAAAAAAAGTCTCTCTCCTCGACTTCCTTATTATTAATCTGCGTCTGAGAAGTCATGCAGTTTTCATGCGTCTGTACCCGAACAGCCAACGGAAGTGAGAAAACTAGATGTCTATGTCCTTTCGTGATATAACCAAGTCTTTCCATTATTTGGTGAAAAAAAATTAAAAATCTAGAATCAGGGCCATAAATCAAGGAAAAGATGACCAGTCTTTCTATAGCACATTACCATTTCACAACTAAGTGTAAGAAAGACACTATCACTTCATAAAAGAGCAAATAATTAATTTCACTACAACCAGAAATGCTTTCTAGAAAGAGATCTATTTTTACTCCTTCAATAACATTAAAATATGTCTACAGCCAATCCTTATTCAGAGCTAAAGGGAGTTTTTAAATTACCAGTTATGTTAATTCTTTGCTAGCAAGATTTGTGATTTATATAGCAAGCACAGTTTAATGTAACTATAATTTGCCCTCCTGCTGCTAATTGATGACAAAGCACTACATACATTTTTTTAACTACATACATTTTTTTAAACTTTAAAGAAAAATTAAAAAAAATTTTCCAGTGCCTTATTGACCTTTATTGTACACAAATTGCTTGAAATAATAATGTTATGATGATCTACAATCTAGTTCCAGATTACCTTTAACTTCCGTACCCTGAATACCTCTGTTACATACCATCAACCAATTAATATAATCTCTTTCTTTGCAATGTGAATATTAGCAGAGGAAAATGGAAGGGTACGAAAATATACGACCAGAACAATGTGGGTTTGAACACATTTTTCATCTTTGAGACTTTGTTATTTGTAATTTTGGAAAAAATGACACTGCTACACAAGCATATGTAATAAATATAAAACAAGTCTTATTAAAAAAAAAATCCATTTCCTCTTAGTTTTCCTTTTACAGAGATTTCCACTTCCTTTAAAGCACTGCTTTTTATTTTAGCTAGCAGAAATTCTGGTAAAGGTAGCCAATGTTTGTTCCCTGACATTTCTGCTGAGAAGAAAAACAAGGATTTGCTCATCTCGCTCTCTGAATCCACAGTACATGTGTAAGAAATAATCAATAGATCTCGGTTAATACTGCAGAATATTTTCTGCAAATAATCACTGCAGTTGTAATACTCAGTCCTACAGTCGGGGGTCATCTTTGACTCTTCCCTCTCAAGAAACCTTTCCAGTGTCTAAAAGCTACTTCCTATATAACATTCCCAAAGCACATTCTTGTGTTGTGTGTACATCAGTAAAAACTACTTTGGGTCCCCTCAGTTTTGATGATTTTTCCTTCCTGCAGCTGCTGAAAATTTATTCATTTCAAATGCCCCCAAAAAGCTGCTGCCAAATTTATCTTCTAGTTTCCCCAAAGCTTTCATTGGTTTATTTCCATTGGATCCATCCAAATAAAAAAAGAATCTATTGTTACACTGCAGAACTCAACTTCATCCTCTCCTTGCAATGTTCACCCCAGCTTTTCTTTCAGAAACCCTGCTGGCAGCTCAGTCTGTTACCACTTCCAGTTTATCTCACCATCGCTTCACTCTCTTCAGGACTCCATGCGGCTTTGAGGCCAACAAAGCCTTGTCTGATAGAAATGAAGTAAAACTTCATTCCTTCCCTTCCCAGTACTCCCAGTCTGCCTTTACACAGAGTTCAAATACTGAAAAAAAAAAAATCACCCTCTAACACCCCCCACCCTGCAGTGTAATTATGTTGGGCCAGATGGTCACAGCTTTCCATTGTAACAAGACTGTTTCAGCCACACTTGGCCTTCCTTTGGCTCTTCTGCTTTCTGTCAAAATTTCAGAGATTATCTTTATTCACAGAAATTTTAATAAAAAACCCACCCGAAACTGTTTTCAAGGTTGCATACAACATTTGTACAAACCAAAGCCTGTCTCTGCATGCGTACACTGGAATACTCAAACTGTCACATGGACAGAGAACAAAAGCAACAGCATGTAACGCTTCTGACAACATAGGCAAGCTATAGATCAAACCTGAAAATAATGTGTTCCATATTAAATGCTTGTACAGTCCAGGGAATATTCTTTAGTAGGCATGAACTGATTTTTTCTATCAAGCCAAAAAAGGGTGGAAAAAAGGAATAAACAGAGTAAATATATTACATCATTCTTCTTCTTCAGAAAATATTTTTCATAGAAGCCCAACATTTGTATATCTGTGAAGACAACTTGCTAAGAAATTCGTATTGTGACTTTACAGTTTACATCCATTTTTTTTTTTTAATGGAGATATATACATAGATATATATATGAAGTTTGCTGTTAAGCTCCCTGGAACAAGCACTTCACTCCTTGTTCTTTATTTGAAGACCAACTTGAACAAGAGGTTCTTGTCCTTAATTAGGCTTCTTAAATTTCTAGATTAAAACATAATTTTTTACTACCACCTCAGTTTAGATGGATAAAGCCTTAGCATAATGAAATTAGTAGAGAACTTCAGCCTACAATCCAGAATATAAAGATAATATATACCACTCCACATAATGGGAGAAACCCAGAAAATAAGTGACATTTACATGCCCGCAACTATGTGCAAATTTTGTGGCCACAAAAAAATTAGGCTTTTTAACTAAGACAACTTTACGAAACACAGGTACTTAACAAGGTAAGGTTAAAGCAAATGTCTTCAGTGAGAAAGAAGACAATCCCAATATATTTCTAACACACTATTGAAAATATTATTTAAAATTAGGGGGACATGTATCTAGAAGGGCACTAAGTCATGTTCACTCATACAATTTAAAAGAGAGATTTTTAGAAACATGTTCAGGCCAAGGAAGACTCCTAGAGTTAGTGACAAGTGTAATTCTATCACACAAGCTTATGTATATGCCCTAGGGAACCACAGAGTTTAGACAAACTTGAATTAAGGCAAAGTGTTCTCTTCAGAGCAAAAAGAGGAACAAGGAAATTGAATTTCCTCGATTCAAACAAATTTGATCTATTTTCAGAAGGAAAAAAAAAAATCTCATCTCCGACCAACCGAGATTCTTTAAGGATACTTCCAAGATGAAAATCACAGCATAACTCAACCTATTCATTTTTAACAAAAAAAGGAAAAGGAAATATATTTCTGAGGTGAGCTCTAAGGTGAGAGCTTAATGACAAAGACAGGGAATTATCTTTAGGAATAACTAACTGCAGGATTTAAAGAATGGCCAACGGTTATGAAGTAAGCAAACTTTTAGTAAAACCAACATCCCTTCCTTTCCCATTTCTGCTGATGACCACAAGTGGAAGAGGAGCTACACAGACTCATCCCTGCTCAGTGGGAAACAATGGGCATCAGGCAGCCAAGTGAGATTTAGTATAGGAAGGCAAAGTGTCCTCTCCCCATCTGCTGCACTATGATCAGGGCCTCTGCACATGGAACAAGACTTTGTACAATATTCTCCAGAAAAGCTGTCTATCTTCCATTGTGTGTTGCAATTGTTATGGAAGATGTCTTGCCCTTGTTCAGCAGGGCACAAGGACCCTCGGAGAATAGCTTCTGTGATCCATAGGGTCACCTCAGCCTTGAATCCAAGGAAGAGCTGAAGCTGACGTTGGTGACAGCACTGAGTAGAGCACAGAGAAGACACAGTGCCTGGGAACTACTGCTGACACGGGACAGGGCAGGGGACAGCCTACAGGCAGGACCCTGCCTGGGATCCTGGGGCCCAGCCCAGACTCCAGCTTTACACTCAGCTGAATCACTGGGGAAACCTCGGACCTTTCTGGAGACTAACCCATGCACAACATGATCCAGCAGTTCTGTGGAATTAGGATCAATACTGTCAAGTGGGATATCAGCATTAGATAGATAACAAGTAGGAACAGAAGATTTGACTTTTAAAATACTCAGTGGTCATAAATAAGTGAGCACTGCAAATGGTATCAAACGCAAAAGAAGGCAGATCATTTAAGAGCAGGTGCACAGGCTAACAGATAATAAAGCAGTTCAATACTGATAAGCTTCAGCCAATATATCTTACAGCAAAAGGAGAATAAATTCTTGCAAAAATCTGTCCTTAAACAGATAACAAAGGAAAGAGGTGGGAATGTACCTCAAACACCCCTATGACAGTGATGGTGGAAGCTGGGGATTATAAGGGAGTGCTGCTGCTGTTGGAACAGAGGGATGGGCTACATGGACCATTGGTCTAACCAAGCAATGCATTTATTTTCTTTAAAAAAAAATGCAAGTTGTTGAGACTGCTATATGCAGAGAAGAAAGTGCTTAAGTACAGGCGAGGACAGGAAACGGCTCAGTGTGCAGCTGCAATAATAAAGCTGAGTGTGAACAAAGACAGCCATCACTACCACCAATTCTGCAGTTCAATCAAGTTTTTCATTCACAAGTCTCCAAGGATTATACAAATGTTCATTAATGAGGTAACCAATCTCTTTCCAACTCATTTTCAGATGAGTTCACTAAATAAAAGGGGGAAAAAAAAGCGCTAGTTTCTGAGGCTTGCTGTTTTGCAATTATACTGCTGCCCAGTAAGAGATTTTATGGCATAGTCACATATAATGCAACATCATCTAGACAACTCTGCGTTTTAAAAGTGCTTGATGAGATAATACACAAACAGAAAGGAAAAAAGCTCAAGCCTTAGACTCCTTGGTTCCACCTCCTTTTATTCTCCTACAGTGAACTTGGTGGCAGAAAGGAATTAGCTCCGTCAGATACCTGATATCAGAAGCTAAGAACTCTGAATCTGCCTCCTGCACACACATACAAAGAGCAAACAGTGATCATGGCAATGTACCAGAGCCTGTCCCTGAGCAGACAGACATGAAAAGAATTTAGTTAGAAATTGGAAATCCTTCTGATCACAATGAAAAATTGCAGTGAACCTACAGAAAGAGAACTAGAATAAGAGCAGCCACATTTTCATCTGTAATGGGCAACGGCTGCCACAGGCTACAAACAGCATTGGGATTTTTCATCACAAACGAGGAGGATCTATATAAAATTTTAGAAGCATTTTCAATCCACAATGTCTGTCATACGCCAACAAAGCATAATAAAGAATTTGGAGAAAAAGCAGATTGGTAGGTTGCCAATCTGCATGAAACAGCCAAGTCGTGCTATTATGAAATCTTAGAAAGATGAACTAGATGCAATAGATTAATAAGGGGAAAAATATAGGAAACAAGTAAGAATACTCAGGAACTCTATAAAGACCTACAGATACATGCAAAGCTAGTGAGCACAGCCACATCCAAACAGAGATGATGTGTGGTACAAGCTTAGAGTCCATTCATCCAATACCTCAGAAGGTAAGAAAGCAGGCAAAAAGCAAATGCGCAAGTACAAGACACAGATGAGCTTAATACAAAGACATGTGGGAATCGGGAAGAAAAATACCCAAGACAGTAAAACAATGTTTTGTACAACAGAGCATGTGCAATTACTGTGGTAAAGGGAATAATTATATCACAGCTTCCAGACAAGAAAATAATGCACCATATTGAAGTAGGGAGCAACTGGGATCAGTGGCCTGGAAGATAACATTTTGCATGTATAACATTAGTGCAGTGCCCTGTTTGCAAAGCAAAGACAGCACTAAGTACAGAGAAAGAGACACACATACACAAAGTCCAAACAATTACATGCAATATGAACATTATTCCATGTGCTACGTCATGCAAATTTCCTCGGAATTACACAAGAAAATTGCAAGGCTACTGTAAGATAAACTGAATTAAATAAACATGAAACTGAAGGAAGTACACAGGTTATAATTATATACAAAGCCACCAAAGAATAAATATACACACTGAAGTTTCAGAAACTACAGACAACGCAATCACTGCCTTCAGTTAAAACAAGTGAATGGGCGCTGCTAGCAATGCTAGAACAAGCAGAACATTCCTACGAGAGATGCAGCAGATGCAAAATAAAGATGCAGCCTGAATATGTCACTTTCAACTTGATACAGCCATCAGAGGTAGCATGAAGCTCATTACCAATCATCCCACCTTGAAGCACTATGTGAATGAAAAGGCAATCACACAACATGATGCCAGTGAGATGGGGCTTGAAGGATCATTCCTATAAAAGGGACAGTCAGTACCTTCTGTGTGAAGGTCACTCGCACCAGAGGAAAAATACACATCTGATTGAAAAGAAATGTCTTGCAGTAATGTTTGCACGTGAAAAGTTTGGTCCAAGGACAGGAAACCATTCTAGTGGAAAGAGATCATAAATCACCAGAGACCAGCTTTTTTTAAAAAAAAAAAAGTAATGACAAGAAAAAAAGACTGAGATATACATAACTGACTTCCCATCCAGTACAACCTTGCAGCATCAAAATATGGCAGCTCAACAGTAATATTAACTCTTCAATTTGACAGACTCAGCTGAAACAGTTTTATGCCCATATCAAGGGAGATGCTAGAATGAATCAAAGAAATCATGAAGAAAAAAGTTTACTCAGTCTTATACACAACACCTTTTTAGGATGATGCTCCTTCCCAATAATACAAGTTCCCAAGAACAGAAAGACCTTCCTTCCCTGCATACCAGAGCCATGAGGTGAGGGTACAAGGCACAATTACACGTGGTAGTAGCTGAATCTCAGGGAGAAACTATGACTGAGAAAAGAAATACTCTAAATATTAATTCACGCATCTTTTGTAATACAAACAATGGATGCTACACAGACCTCAGCCATCACAAAAGATACCTGAGCCCAGTGAACAGCAATAACTCATATAATTTGTGCCCAGTCTAAGCAGAAGGAAAGTCATTAACACAATGGAGGAAGAGCCCTACAGATTGGTGGCTAAATGGTCAGATATTGTAGGATTACTCCATACTGCAAGCAGCAAAACCCAAACCAGAAGTCAAAAATTAAAATAAAAATATATATTTTTTACATTCCTTTGGTTAAAGGCATTATGATGAATGTCAGCCCTTAAAGGAGAAAGGCTAACTTCAACTACCTTTGAAGACAGAGTCAGTCATTCAAGGCAAATTGTATAGCAGCAAAGCTACGTCTGTTTACAAGACACTAAATTATCAGTGAACAAATTGCATGTATTTCACAAAAAAATCAAGTGAATTTATTCATGACAAACCAAGTCATAACTGGAAATGCTGAAGAGGACAAAATATGCTATTGGGACTTGATCAGCAGACCACAAAAAAAAATGACAAAGTTTTCTAAAATCCTATTCTATCAAGAATTTCTTCTTGTTTGAAAGGAAAGATTCAGACTTGCTTAAAAAAAAAAGTTTAAAAATAAAAATTTGGGTCACTAGCAATTCCCAACACAAATTAAACTATGAAAGATTAACATATTCAAAATCAGATATGTTTCCAGCCACTAAAGCACCAATTTGTTTTGCCTTTCCTTGACTTGCATTTATTATATAAATATACAGGCAAATTTCAAAAATGTAATTAAGACAAAATGAATGATGCGATTTTTTTAGCACTGCCATTTCAGGTGAAATGAAGGGTAGGACAGGTTCCCAAGAAAGGGTGTTGCAGTAGGATAGTATGGCAGTGTTCATGGTAGGGTACAGGGATCCATTTCCAGACAGAGCTCAATGATGGGAAAGCATAAAACCTGACCAGTACCTGGTCTTGCCAACTGGTGTATGGCCACTGTAGGCTGTGGATCACAGGTGCCACCACACCTCTCTGCAGCATGGGTCTCAAGTGCAGTTCCATCCTCTGCTGTTGGCAGGAGTTAGTGAGAGCAGCTTGCCACTGCCAGAGGAACTCCTCTTTTGCTTGAACTACGCAGATGGTGCTTTGGGTGCCAGAGGTCCCACTTCAGTCCCTGCTGGCTCACATCATGTCTTTTCTTTAAGCAGCTATGGTTCATTATTCACCAGTCGGCAGGGTTCTCCTGTTCACATCTCTGACTAACTATTAAAGCACACTAATATGGTAGATTCACAAGAAAACGGACTTCACTGCCTTGGATAAAAACATGCAAAGATCTGCTCTGTGCATTTGTAAATGTTGTGGGGAAACAAAGAAGTCTGACTGTGTCCCAAGAATGTGCTTATAACACTAGAGCTATCTAGTTTAAAATCTTATTTTCTAAGTACTAGATTAAATACTGCAGCTCACAAGTGAAGAACTCTAAAGTCTTTTACAAAACTCTTTCATAATATTAAAATGTCATTTTTCATGCAAGAAACTTGGAGTCTGTGGAAGACCAAGTAAAGGAAAAAAAAAAAAATCACCTTGCCATACTTCCGAAATGTACCCAAATAAAACAGTTTAGACAGAAGCATGAGTTGAGGCAGAAGTAGCTTCCAATAAGTCCTTCAGCTTCTGCATGGGGCACAACAGCAAGAGAGGGACTAGGTTTGAGAGCTTTAACATAGCAGAAGCTGCAGCTATTTTGTTTCCTAGCTCTTTAATATTATTACTGTGTTTGAGGATCCTCCTCCTTTTGAAGCATTTTGGTTCTCATCCATTCAAAATTGCTTCTGCAGTGCTGGAAGAAAGAAAAGTCCAACTTCAGAAGCAATGTGGAATGAGTAAGACATGGTTTTCTATTTGAAAAAGTTAAATAGCTTTCTCAGCCTCTTTGGTTGATAGTTTAATCCCTCTGTTGGCAGATGTTTTTGGTGAAGTTGCTGGAAGAGTTCTGCTTTACAGTCAGGTGGAAAACAATAATTCTTTGAAGACATTTCGGTCTGAAGAAAACAGAGGAAAAACATCAACTTTGCCCTTGGAATCATGATAAGGATTGGACATAGGGGGCTACTTGAGAGACACTAATTCTAATTTCAGTTACCTGAACACAGAAAGTCAGACTTGTAAAACATTACATTCTTTTTGCATAGTAAGGCACACATCTTAGTTGGCCAGGGCAAAGCAGATCCTTTCTGACCTCTAATACAGTTTGACCTCTATGCCATACACAACTATATTTCACCCAAATAATCTGAAAGGCTCGAGTTATGCATTACTTAGCCTACTGTAACTACAGAAAAGAAAAAGCCAGAGCATCAATGTTACACGAAGCCTTTGCAATGGCCAGGAACTAATGAGCAGAAGGAAGTCCAGATAGTTCCAAAAGACAAGCCACATCTCTGCAGCACAAAGTTGAAACACTCCCCAAGCTCCTGCCAGGCTAAGCCAGGGAAAAAACTTGCATGATCACAGGCCTGCAAGCAAATTCACTGCCAAGACACACAAGGGAATTCTCTGCACCAGCTTCCTGGAGATTATACTGACCTGACCTACTTATTATCCAGATGCCAGCTACGACCTGGTTTTGGTGCTCACGAGGAAACCTGCTTTCACCTAAGTCAAAATATATAAGGGGAACAGGCAGAGTGCAAGAGAGGAATTCATTCCTGGCAGACAGTTAGCAGAAACCCTGATCCATGAAATATAATATAATCATCATATTAATGCAGAGTTCTGTGTAATGAATGCCACCCCTAATTTCTTTCAGGGTTCACTGAAGGAAAGAAATGGGCCAGGGAACCTTTAATTCCATACCTCCAGTACATACAGATTAATGAGCATCTCCTAAAAGATATTTCAAGAAAAGCAGCCAATTTCTCCTTAAATGCTCATGGTGATGCAAGTCCACACTCTCCCTAGGGCACTATTCCAACACTCCATCCCTTGAGCCCAGCGAAAACTAACAAGAGTCACTAATGACATGTTTGCAACAAAGACTAGGTCTGTTCTTGATAGTATTACTAGACTTATTAGCAGCATTTGTTACTGTTCAGTAGATCCTGCTGCATTACTGAGTAGCAGTGATCAGTTACATACGGATAGTTCTGTTCAGAATTGGCTGCAGCCTTGCTTTCAGTTGTTGAAAGGGAATTCATTCTCTCACTTTGCTGGGTTTATGCACGTAGCTCACTTCTCCCCACACTGATTTTAAGGCCTCAGGGCAGGACATATTTCTTTTATGACTTTTACTTGTTCTACATGAATTCGTATGCATACTTGTAAAGTGCATCTGAGATGAGTATATAAACACATTATCTAGTAAACTATGTGAATGCTAGGCAAACTATGAGCAACCCAGCTGAAAGGCGGCAGCTCTGACAAGCATCAGAAACATATGACAGAACTTCCCTAAGGTTGTGTCTCATTTAGTTTTCCATCTCTGCTTTCCTACTTCTATCCTGCTACTAAATTGCCTCACTTCAGCTCCCACTCTCAAATCCTCTAGCTCTTTCTCCTCCTCTCTCAGACTCAACCAAAAGGCCACCTACCTAACTCATGTAGTGAGTTCATAGTCTTATATTGCCTTTCACGTTTCTGCTGCATCAGTTATCACTCGATCTCTGCAAGGATGAACAGTGCCAAAAGCACCAGCGTGAAACAACTAAAATGAGAAAATGGGACAAAAAAAAGACAACAAAAAACAGAAAAAAGGATGATATAACAGTCCCTGTTTTTATGTGTAACATAAGGCAGCTAAACTCAGCACTGTGACGTAAAATAGCACTGACATCTGCACTTTCAGAATGTGTGGTCTAATCTCCGTTGGAATCCCTAGTGCTTAATCTGCCAGTCACCACACACAGATTTAGTATTTACTGCCAGGTATTAATTCTCAACTGTTTCAAGCATTAAAAAAAAAAAAAAAAATCACCAGAATTGGACAATACAGCTAAGAAAACATGCTTTTTATCAACTCTTTTCACAAAGATGTCCTACCTTGTTGTAATCAATAAAAAAAAGCAATCCTATCGACTAAAAATTTAATCTTACCTTAAGTATTTTGCCAGTGTGACCACAGAAATATCTCTGAACCAGACTCAAATATGAGGCTAAATTCTCATTAAGAACAAAACCAAAATAAACCTTACACAGTGGCAGATTAAAACCAAATCCCCTTTACTCTAAGTGGCAGAGGACTTTGGCAGGGAAATTTCTGGGAAGATTTTTCACCTCTGGACTATACTATCTTCCCTAGTGCAGAACAGCCTTGAATTTTTACCCCCGGGTTCCTTTGATTACTTTGGATTTAGATCATGAGTTATAAAAAGAGAATGCGCTCCTTAGCCACTTCATGCAGGTGTCCATTCACACTAAGCACTTGCAAAACAAAGGTTTCTCTTTCCTTCCTGCTGCGCTTTTCCTTTTAGAAAGTGGAAGAGTAAGTAAAATAGATGGCTGTACAAAGGAAAAAGGAGGGAAGGATTATTCCCTTTAGGAAGGACAAGAAACAGTTAATCTGAAACAAATGTAAACAATTATCTCCAGTTCTGCCAAGTAAGATCTAAATTGCATACAGTTCAAAGGGTTTCTTTGCTTCACTGTTACTAGCGTCATACAACTCTTGGGCCAGCAGCCCCATTCCTCCACCACACTAATGAAGCACCAACTATATTGAGAACGTGCTGCACTGAGCACAGCTCACCGGAGTCCACTTGCAAGAACCCAAGATGAAGAGAATCACACTTTGGTAAAAATCCTGGCAGCCCATGGTTGTGTGATTGATAGTGGGAGAAATAAACTTTCATGTCCCTCACAATATTCAGATCTCCTAATTTCCAAGATGACTTTCCTTCGTATTGTCCTGGACTGTTCATAGCATATTTTGATTATACTATATGGCCTACACCATACTGTCATTTCAGGACAAGGATTTTGAAACTTCCATAATGTAACTCATAAAAGTAACTTTATTTTATGGGTGCACCCCTCAGACAACTTAGCACCGATTACCATTGGTCATCAAATTTCTTCCTCCTTTAATTGTATTTTCAAGGCAGAGGTCACAAGGAAATACATCCCAGAATATGGCAGCTCCTTCTTTGACTAAGTCACTCTCATATATTTTATTCTGCTAAAGTCAAATGTCTTCTCTACCTTCCCATTTCAAAAGGTACAAACAGACAACAAGCACTTTCCAGACAATTCATGGTGGAGCTCCTTTATACACTACAAAGTCATTCTGATTGCCAACTCATCTACCAAATACTTTCTTTTGAATTGGAATGACCCTCACTGCAGTAAATTTTAAAATGTAAATGTAGTCAATAGACTGCCTGTATTTGCCAAACTAAGAGGTATACGTTTATGAGTACTTCTGTTCAAGTAAGCAGAGAATGCAAAACTAAGTGTTTATTTTATTTTTACTGACAATAATGTTTCTGTCTGACAGAAGGCTAAAAGCTTAAACAAAAAGCCTCCCTGAAGTGAAGGTCAGCACAACCAGACGCTTAGAACTCAAGGTGTAATTCACCATATGAAGGTTAGTAAAGAAAACCATCAGAGACTACTTTGCACTACGTTACTAATGCAGAAAGGCTAGCATACCAATTGCAGATTTTTATATAGGGTTGCTGAAAACATTTAGAATGTCAACAGAGGATCAATTTAACTGGCCAGCATCCAAACAATTATAAGGAGCAACCCTGAGCAAGACTGCTTGCTAATTGTGAGCTAACATAGAACCTCAGCACTGGATCCAGGCAAGCAGATCTTTATTATCACTAGAGACACCAGAGAGAGTGTTGTAATCTTGGTACCTACTGAGGAAATATTGTCCTTGTGCTAGACTGGTATTTAAAAACAAATGTATTTTAAAAAGTTATAAAATACAAATTAAATGACTGTATAAGAACCACAAGCATAAGCTCAGTAAACACTTACATCGAAAGATTTCCTTCAAACACTCTACACTTTCAAATCAAATTAAAAATTTTATGTTTAATTCTGCTCTGAAAATACTCCAAAATCATTACTGATGGTATGCAAGCCAGATTTTCACAAACTCGGGCTAGTGCTGTACATAACCCAGTAGACTTTTGCCTAGAATAGCAAAGATAAATAACAAAGATGTGCTTCAAGATGTCCTAGGGCTTAGTTACGAATTAAATAATACATGACCTTCTTCAAGGAGAAATCATGTAGCTAGAACTCCATGAAATGTTTGATCTAGCTACAGCCTAACTTGCAGACAGACATCTCCACAGTGTTATTGTTATTGACAAAACTTCCACAACAGGGACACAACCTAATAAACCAGAAGGATCAATTATTCCTGCACTACATTCTTTACCATCTCAGTTATCCAAGTCCTTTAAGTAATTTCCTTAGGAATAATTCAAAGCAATGGCAACGAGTCCTTGGAAAAGTGTGTTTAACTTTATCGGACTTCTGGAGACTTCCGGAGACTTCTGTGAACTAAAATCTGGTATTTATCAGCATATTCTGTAGTCTGTATAGCACAGGCATAACATTAAGTACCAGTTTCTTTTCTCAACAATTCTGCTATGAAAACATTTTTTTTTGATGACATGGGGTCATTTCAGCAATCCAGAACAGCATTCGCTTCTTCCCTGCATCCTCTCCCCTGCTTCCATCCGCTGAAGCTGGCTCAAGCAGAAGCACAGTCTCAGTGCAGCCCATGCATCAAGTGGTTGGAACAACCGGTCCCAGATTCAACTGCTTCAGACAGACACTGTGCCCACATAGAATCATAGAATCACTCAGGTTAGAGAAGACCCTTGGGATCATCAAGTCCAACCATCAACCCCACTCTACAAAGTTCTCCCCTACACCATATCCCCCAACACCACACCTAAACGACTCACACACATTCAGGGCTGGAGACTCCACCACCTCCCTGGGCAGCCTATTCCAGTGTCTGACCACTCTTTCTGTGAAGATTTTTTTCCTAATGTCCAGTCTAAACCTACCCTGTTGCAGCTTGAAGCCATTCCCTCTTGTTCTATCGCTAATTACCTGCGAGACGAGACCACCACCAACCTCTCTACAATGTCCTTTCAAGTAGTTGTAGAGAGTGATTTTACCAAGTTTAAACCACCACTCCACTCACACTGATATAGAAATGAATTAAGTAATTGATCATCTTCCTAATAATGCCCAGAATAATATTGATTGTGTCATTTAAATAAGAAAAAAAAGCCATCGTAATTCTTAAAGTGAACATAAAGAAAGAGTAATTACAGAACTACTGGATGGAAAACAATCACAGTATTTTAGTTAAAGAAGCTGAGACTAAGTAGTATAATGTACTCATCTGCTGTCTGTCATAATGAAGGCAGTAATTTGTTCCAATACCATTTAAGTATCTTAAATCATTTGGAATGCATGGGAAACTTCACAACAGCATTGCAAACATTTAAAGAGCTATCATTTTGTTGGGAATCTGAGTTCAGGATTAGGGTGGAAACAACAGGTGTGATTAAAGTGAGACACTTCACTCAAAATTTCCAGGAGGGGTTCAAGGGCAGGGGAGGGGATGCCATTTCCTTGGTAACTAGTCTATATGTATAGGTGCAGTGTTTAATATGGATTAGATGGCTTGGTTACTACGAAGCAAATATAATTATTCTTCTTTAAACTGAACAAATCTAGAACACAAAAATGTACAATCTTTAAGAAACATAAAAGGCTGCTCAATAGGAAAGATCAAACAGCAAGAGTGCACAACCAGAGCGGAAAAGAACAGTCACCAGTGCCCAGGCTGTAAAAATAATAATGAGAATAAATTCCATGTGTGTCCTCCTTTGTGATGAGTGACTGCCACAAGCACAGTTCAATCTTTTATTTGTTTGTTCTCGCTACAGTCATTATTGGTAGGCTACATTTCACTTGGCATAGGTCTTGGAAACAGGCTGCATTTCAGGAGAGCAAACTCATTTAAAGGCATTTTTGTTAACAAACATATCTTTTGTAAGGGCCACACACAAGGTATTTACCAGAAAGCAAACTTTCAGGAAAAAAAAGTATATATAAAACATTGGCCAATCATCTTTGGTTTTAGTTTAGCTAATATTTTACCTGTATTCTGGAAGCCCAAAGCCCTCTGCACTTGAGTGATCAGCAAGGCAGGACTGCTCATGTGATAACTTTCAAGTGGTTTTTAGACAGAATTTCCTAACTGGGTGGCCATAAGACCTTCCATAAGATACAGCTACATACAGATGGTATATGTTCCAACTGAATGTATTTTAGCCCCCAGAAACATCTGCTCCTGACCTGGAAGACACTTATGAATGCCCTTGATTTTATGATCACTAGGGGTATCTAATGTCAGCAGCAGTACTACAGCAGTCACTTGCCCTGCAGGCATCCGTGCACATGGTTAAGTCTTTTAATATGCACTCAAACACAATCTCCACAAAAAACACTAGTGGAGATCAGCTGAAACTAAAGGCTATAACTAAAGGCAAAAAAATATCATACAGTTTACACTGAAATCAACCATTAAAAAAATCTGCACAGTTTTCATGATTTCATCTGCACTGTTGAATTACAGGAACCAACAAAAAGATTAGGAGAAAGAATAGTTAAATCACTGTATTGGGGTTTTTTTTGTTGGTTTTTTTTTTTTCATTTGTTTGTTTTTTAAGCACTTGAAACTATTATACATCATAAAAAAAAAAATGATAGAAAGATAAAGCTGTTTAGCTTTTAAGTCAGAGACAGCTCAAAGTCANCAATAAATTAAGTTTTCAGATACAGAATGCAAAAATCCAATAGAAAATTTGATCTACAAAAACAGATCTGTTACATGAAACATTCCCTGATTACGAGGCAATTAAATAGCTGTCAACTCTCCTAACAACTCTATGTTAAAAGACACACACTCGTAGCAGAAAAAACCCACCACCACCAAGTTAAATCCAAGTTATAAGCCTGTACGCAACTAGTGCCTTGCCCTTCCCTTTTTTTTAAGACACACAGTTATTTAGTAGGTGGTGTTTGATAAGGAAATACTGAGTAAGTTCTACAAACAAATTGTTGGTGAGACCTTGTTCACATTTTAAAGTGAATTTAAATTTCAATGTGGGGTGGGTTCAACCTTTATTAAAAAAGTGTGATGACAGAAAAGTAATTACTAATTTTAAATAACTTCTCTATAATCACATGATTCATCCATAAACATTTAGATGTAATTTTAAAAATTGCTAGCTTTTAAGCATATTAAATACTAAAATCTAAATGTAGCCACACAAATGTTACAGACTTGCATAATATAAAGAAAATCTTTGGCATCGTTGAAAGCAGCTGTCTGGGTGCAGGGGCACATCAGTATGAAAACTGTATTTTAAACACCATCTATATAGGGTTATTGTCCAGTTTATTTATTACTTTTACCATGATATATGGTAGCATGACGGTTGTCCTAGTCACAACGGAGTTGTGTCATACTACTACAGAAAAACATAATTTATAGTAACTACACATTTCTCATGTTTAGCAGTGATCTAGGTCAAAGTCTTCCTAGAGTATAATTCTTGCAAAATACAGCACTGTTGATGCCAAAATCTAATGCAAAATTTTCCAGTGATTTAAACTTATTCTCAGATGGCATTGAGTAAAGAGCTCTGAATCAACTGAACACTCCTCTTAAACATCTATCATTTAAAGAACAAGATCACAAAGAGAAGGAAAAAAACCCAAGATTTTTCAGAGGTAAATGGGCTTCAGATAGCTTCAATACTCTTTGTGCTAGAAAGATGCCACTGAGTTGGAGATGTCATATATAAAACCAGTTGTTATCTACAGTTGCTCCTTCTCTAAATTTAATGCTCAGCCTTCCAATGCAGAGTTGCCATTTTTCCTCTTGTATGGACAATAGAAAGGATAAAAAAAATGAACCTGCACTGAACATGTGCCTTTAATAATCCTGTTCCTCTGACAGGCCCATGCCTACCCCACTGATTAAAGCCTCTACCACCAATACAACAGCAGACATTTCTGCTACTGGAACAGTCGCTGCACTTAAACAGCAATTTATTTATTTCATATATAGACCATACAATTATCCCTCAGGATAATTAGCAAAATTCAAGAGGTGTTTTTAAAAATAAAGTCACAAAGATGATAAATCTGAGCAAGACATCACTTGGTCACAATGATATAGTAAATTACTAGAAAAGACAGTATTTACAGCAATAAATGGCAAAGCTCTTCAAAAGGACTATATAAGCTCAACTTTCATTTCCTCCTCATTCTTAAAACATTTCTGTTTTCTGANTGAGAACAAAGTGGAGAAGGTAGACCAGAAGTTACTAGGGAGGTATATAACCCAATACAAATGGGTTTGTCAGCCACGTTTAAGTTTTTATCATTTACATTTACGTAGATATAAAAAGAAAAAGCTAAGTCTATGAAATTGTTCTGTCTTAGGTTTCAAAACTTCTAGAAGTATTTCCTACTATTTTGGTTTGGCATCTTACCAGGCCTCTCATTGTGTATCAGTCTGTAATAAAGTTGTTCTGCTGATT
>VYZM01006831.1:0-16864 GCA_013398915.1 Dromas ardeola
TGCTGCGTGCATTGGTGTATAAATGCTATTATGTTGGAAATTTGAAACAAATGTATATACTGATCAATTAAGTGAGATGACATCTCTTTAAACTGCACAGTAGTTACATCAACTAACAGTTGCAAACATCTTAAACCGTAAGTAGCAGAGAATATATGAAGTAACATACTCTTTTTCTGGGAGAAGAGAGATCTAATTCAGTTGATGAATTGATAAGCTCTAGAAAGGATATGTGCAACCATCCTTTATTTTTTCACAATGATCAGAAAGTGGCAAACTATCAAAACTCAGCCATGTAAAAATTGGTAATTATTAGAAAATGCTCATCATGCTTGCTTTGATTTGCTTGCTAAATGATAATATATTCGTATGGGACAAAAAAGTTTTTGGAAGTGGAAGATGTCCAGAAGTTTAATTTTACATACATACTTATTTAAATAATCACAATCACTTAGATCTGCTGTATTTACCATAGTTCTCAAAGACAAGGCGAAAGAAAAGTATGAACGTGCAGGAATAAGATAGCTAGATTTTTGAACAACAAATAACAGTTGTCTCAGAAATGGTTCAGATTTGGTGTAAGAGTTTATCTCAATCTTTTATTCTAAATATGATTATTATGAAGAAGCTTAAGTACTAATATTTATTTGTATTTTTAGCCCAACTCCTGCTTACAACAAAACTGAGATCCTAAAGCTACTTAAAAGTTTAATATGCTAAAATGTTCTCCATCTTGCATGCTTTTACACTACTTAGGGCTGTGCAGTGGTATTTAAGAGTTCTCCTGTAGCCTGTAGTCTTAGTGTAGGCCTTTTTAAATGTGATGCACAAAGTGCAGAAATTGAGCCTTCTGCCACTGCTATGCAAGTTCACCTGCTTGCACCCTGGTATTGGAACTTAAGTTCCTTGGCCTCAGGGTAGCCCTTCTGGGCTTATTTTGTAATGCTGTAATTTCTTCACAGCAGGATCCTGAGGCTGATAGTTGCAGCTCAGACTGCTCCCTTTAGATATGTTTATGTAGAAAAAAAATCAGGGACAACTATACTGTACAGTGTCTGGAGACATGCAATGCAATGCACTTGTTCCACACATCTTTTTCACAGGCATCCCAAGATGACAGCTTGCAGACCAGGTGTGATGGCAACTCATTCTTTTGCAGACCATGTCCCAGGAGGACTGCATAGACAGAATAACCTTCAAAGTACTGGCAGGTGTTGCTTATGTTGGTGGGCTTGACAATGCCCTGGGACAGAGATAGTGAGAGTTGCGTGTCTACAGCAATCTACTGCCAAGACTATGGGAGTCTGGGAGAATGGGAGAGAAGTGAAATTAATATGTGCAAGGGTGGAAAGAAGCTGGGCTACATATTCTGTGAGAGCGATGTTGTGTTATTGGCATTTCTCTGAGAGGTCTTCATTGCTAGCTTTGAGCAGGAGCAAATGGAGAATTCCCTACAACTGAAGATGCTCCCCTAGACAAAAGAAAATCCCTTTTGAGGGCAGCCAGGAGACTGTAGTTCTTGTTTGCTCTGTGCCTGGGTTATATCATGTTGCTGGCAATTGAGATCATGGCATTGTATCTTTTTGGGTGATTAGGGGCTGCTCTTCTGGCTATGCAGATATCTGGACTGCCTGCTGCTGTAGAAATGCACCCTTACCTCCCATATTGAGTAGATGAGTATTAGACCTCCTGTGAACAAACTGTTCTAGTATAAATCTGGCTGACAAACTGTGGTGGAGATCCTTGCCCATGCCAGGCCATCCCACTTCTGCCTTCAGATTTCAGATTTTCGGATTTTCCTACACAAATCATGTCCATTTTACACTGAAGACTGCCTGGAACTTCCCCCATCTCCAGCTGACATGCCAGCCACAGCGTTGTTCTGGAAAACTGTGGCCTGGGTGCTGGAATCAGAAGTAGGGAAGGAATCGAATGTGCATGGGGTTTTGGGGGACGGGGGTTTGGTGTTTGGGTGTTTTGTTTTTTTTTTTTTGCCAGGGAGGGAGGTGTAAGTATTATCTGTCATGAAGACTAATACTGATGCTACAGTATTGTGTTTTCATGTAATTCTAATGAACTGTGTTGCAGTTATGGAAATTTTTTCCAAAGACTGCATGAGAGGTCTGGGAGCTGTAATCCCACTATCACTGCTAATTAATGTATGGCATCAATTTTGGAAGTGGTGCATGTCCTTTTTTCATGTAGGAAAGCACATACACATGCAAAGTCATACCTAGCTGTGATAAACATTCTGTACTGAGACTTGCAACTCTCTTCCTTATGATGATACGCCCTGCTATTTGCTGACAACAATTGCCATGCAAAAGTATTTCAGCACTAATGCAAGGCTACTCTTTCAAACAGACATAAAAGCCTATTTGGTGAAAGTCTACCTTTTCACTGCAATGCCAGTTGCCTCTGCAGCAACAGCTATCTAGTCTCACACAGCATACTTTCAATGGAAATATTCCTTCCAACTCTTCCGTAAGTCTCTCTTCCTTCCAAAGATGTTAAGAAAGCATGATCGTCACCAAAGCCGGATTTCTCTTCTTTGATGGTTCTAGAGATGATTGTGAAGTGAGGAGAAATGCTGACCTCTGTGAAGACAATCGCTCCTCTTTACAGTCACTCATGCTCAGAAAAGGGTATTTCTGCGCTCCTGCTTCTCTCTGGCTTCATGGAAGTCCCAGTTTCAAACCCACATTTCAACAACTGGAATTTACTGCCCAAATCTATTTTAATTGGCAACAAATTAAATTCATTTTCCCCACGCCAAGTGTTTTTCCACAGACAGTAATTAGTAAGTGATTTCCCTCTCTTTATCTCAACCCATGAGCTTTTTCATCCTCTTTTCTCCCTGTGTCCTGTTGAGTGGGGGAAAAGAGAGAGTGGCTGGATGGGAGTTCAGGCCTTAGCCAAGGTCAGCCCACCACAATGCTAAATTCAGGTTTATTAAAAATCTAGTTGCATATTCTTCTAGTGACATATGCATAGATTAATCTGAGACATCTGGTCTTGGGGCCTTCTTAAGCATAACACAAACCATGGAGAATCATTCCTGTAGCAAAATCTCCACATACAACTGACACATTTCAAGTTATTTAAATAAGGGGGATGGATGGATGGACTTTGGGAATGGCAACAGCTCAGAACAAAATTCCCTGTCAACAAAGCAATTCATTTACTGCAGGATAAGGAATTTATTCGGAAAGGTGGAAGCCAGCAACACTATTTGTTCCAGTGGTAGGTAGCCCTGGACTGGCATTTTCCCAGTAGCAAGTAGGTTGTTGGAAGAACACCTATTTATCTCATGTGTGACTAGTATTCCAGGGAGGACTTGAACATAAGGTATACACAGAGATCACACCATTCATGTTCCCCAAGATGCATGCCTGTAAATGCTGTGTATTTGGTTTTCTAAAGCATGAGGTTTCCTGCAGAGATGCAATGGGTTCAAATACATTGTCAGAGACAGTTGGTTTAGAGGGTAGGAGTCTTTTTTTATCTGCTCAGGGAAATTAAGCTCCTTTATTGATTGAACAGAGGCAGATTAAGCAGCTAGTAGACCCTATTTGAATTCTACTTGATGTGGTCACATCTGTGCATATTAAGAAATTTTTCAGGAGCTCATAATGGACTGTACTTAGAAATCACCTTAGTATGGCCAAGACAAACAAATAGAAAATAAAAACTCTGACTTATTCCAGAAAGCCGTATTATGATGTTTGGTGAAACCACCTTCTGAAGAAAAGAAAACCAAAAACCAGCCAACCAAACAAAAACTACAAACCAAACCAAAGGGCTTACTTTCTGGTTGAGTTCTTTTGAAAAATGATGACATTTATCTTAAAAATCTGTAGACTTTTGTCTCTCATGTTCTATCAGAAGACTGTTTAGAAACTTCCCTCCTTGCTGTATCTAATAAGAAGTCAACTCTTCCTCAGGCTTTATTTTGCTGTGCCAAAGTGATTGAACAAAATAAAGGTTAAGCTTCTCCAGAATACATTTTTTAGAAGTTTTGTAGTCTCGTGAGGGTTTTCTTTGCCTGTTCTTGGTGTGAACAGACATACTTTGGGGTAATAAACAGTTTTATCAATATAGCACTGAGTTTCCAGTCACATTAGGCTGCAAGAGCTTGCTTACATATTCCTGTGAAATACCACACAGACACATATTAATTCTTGTAATAACTAACTCTTTCTTCTTCTCATAATCCTAATAGGTCTCTTCTACATCTGTTGCACATCAAATTCTTCTTTCCCAAAGCCTCTGTAATTACAGAGTTCTCATTCTAACAATTTCTTTGAATATCAAGACTACTTAAGTGTTTTGCATATCAGTTATTTATGCAGAAGGCATGCCTGAGAGAGAAAGATTGTAAAGCCTAAACTTCAATAGTCAATTTGAACAGATAAGTCTTAAAAATCTGACTTCAGAGAATCATATCAAGTCCCAGGAAAACTGGTAGAAGATACCATAATACCAGCATATCATAACATCTTTTTTCACCTTTATCTTGCTTTTACCCTATAAAAATATTGGCATTCTACTTTGTGTTTTTGCCTGGTAGAAAAAAGTTAATGTATAAGACTATTGGAAAGTAAGCTCTGCTCATGTTTATAACAATCACTTTTCTTCTTGGGCTGATAAATCTAAACGTTTGTAAATTGTTGAAATTTCTTTTCTTTTAATTAGCTTAATTTAATAGATAAGAACTCAGTTGCATAATCAACTTTACTCCATCCTTTACACCACAGCTGTTAAGAAAAAGGAGGAAAAAAGCTGTAGTTCACTACAGCTTTCAATATTTATTTTCCAAATATGTCCCAGGAATGTCAGCACTACTGGGATTGAACTGAAAGGTTATTCAAGATGGCTTACCATGCTGACCTTTATTTATGATGGTAGTAAACAAGTCAGTGAGGGTATATGCTATTCAGATTTTTATTTCTTCTTTCTTCTCATTCTGTAATTGTGACCCATCCATAAGAAATTTCCTTGAGAGAATGATTGTCTTATAATAAGCACTAATTAGCTATTGAACTGATTCTAGCATATGGTGCAGCAGAACTTCCCCAAAACTGGCTTGAATGGAATGGTGCCATCTGTCTGGGTTGAGTTCAGCTAACAATCTGTCGGATTTTGTTGTTTTGACCTCTCTGATAATTAAAGACAAATTGGCATGGTCTGCTAAGAAAACGGAACCTCCCAAATAACTACCGGACCTTCAGTTTCTGTGCAATCAAAGGTCCTGGTGAATCATAAACAGCCTTTAGGTTTAATACTAGTAAAAATAAACTTTATGGACCATTTTGTCTTGTCCTTGAAACCAGAATTCTGATTTAAGCACACTTGGGCTGCAGAAGATCTATTGATTTCTGTGTTCTGGAATGTTGCCAAAAGCTGTAAATTCTATTCAATTTTTTCTTCTTTATTTTAAATACCTTATCATTTATATTTGTTGTAGCTGACTGTTGGAGATAAATATGACAATTTTCCTGCCAGTAAACAAAACATGTAGAACAGACTTAGTTTCCTACCTTACTAATATCTACCTAAGATTTTCAACACCGGATATCATATAAATTCCCTCTTTCCTGTTCGTGTCAGAACCTTAGTGAGATTCAACTGAATTACATTACTTCAGAATGAAAAAAACAGGTTTCTATTTCTATGAACAACTATAGACCAACGTCATTACCCAGCACAGTATTTTATGCTCTATGTTATGCACATTGAACTGATTAAAAATATAAAAATATGCAATTTAGCTTATTAAAGAAACTACTGAAGAAAAGAAAGACTTTTTACGTTAGCAGGGTAGGGGTAGAGAATTCTTCCACAGGAAATAAAGAAATGAGAATAATAAACTGGAAATGACAATTCATTGATGATATTTTTTCCCTTCAAATTAAAAGCAGCTTCAGTAATACATGTTTACATTCCTGGAGCAGCTAGCGCATGTTTTTAATTAGTTTACTAAAAGGAATAATTTTTAAAATAGTATCTTCAGATAAGAAGCTCATCCTCAGAGAAAATGTTTTTCCAGCTCCTTGAAGCATACCGCTTCCCAGGGAGCAGTTCTATGGTGCTTATAATCGCAGATAGCCCTTCTTCTTGAGACAGAACTAGTTGTCTTGAACTGTCACTTTCTCTCCCGTCAGATCATGGTGCTCATTCAGTATAAAGAGGTATTGCAAATGCAGTCATCCTAAGACCAATAAGATTATACAGCCAATAGTCTTAAACTTCTAGCAAATTCTGCACAGAACAAAGTCAATAAAAATCATGCAGAGGCCAGAGAGGAGGACGTCATCCTTAGTTGCTTCATATCTCGTTCCCGTGCGCATCTGATTAGGCACGAAGGCAGAGAGACCTGTCCAGGGTGCTGACCAGGCAGGCGGCTGGACACTGAGCCATCTTCACTCTTGCGAGGACATCTCCTTCATACACTTCAAAGGTCTGGTCCTCAAGTCGTGTAGAGAGCATTTTCAAGCTACAGAGAACTGATGAACATCTGAATCCTTCCTAGATTTTTATGTATACAGAGTGGCATATCCACATCCTTCTTGTTTAGTCTCTGGTCATTACCCTAATAGTTCAACTATGGTAGCTCAGATGTGTGTTGTGGTGTAGGCTGGGCTGGCCACTAAATGAATGACAGATGCTCCCTTTAACCTCTCTTTCCCTTCCCAGGTGCAGATGCAATGAGATGGCATGGAATAACCTGTTGGTCAGTTTTGGGTCACCTGTCCTGTCCTGTCCTGTCCACTCCTCCCCACAGGTGCGATCCTTTTACACTCTTCCACCTCTGACGGCATCAGATCCTCCCCAGACCATTGTCTCTTATCTCATCCTTATAGGCTGAAGTAAACAGTGATTCTAACCATCGATCTACCAAAAGACTACTCTTTTATAATTTCTTTCAAATAGATTTTTTTCAACTGAATTAGTGTGTTCTCAATCTAGAAAGTGTAAGTAACCATAATGAATTTAGTCTCCCTGTTTTCCAGCACCAGTAATAGTAGTTACACCACTGAAGTGTGTGTGTGTGTGTGTGTGTGTGTATGTGTTAAAAGTAAAACAAATGAACAAGCCCCAGGGCTATAGCCATTCATTTTCAGCCTTTCAGCCTTTCATAAAATTGCATTAAACAGAGTGTAGAATTGGCAGCATTATACTAATAGTATAATTCTTCTAAGCAAAAATAGTTTTAAGACTAAATGTGAATTATAAGAATTTTTTGAGTTAACAAGTGGTTTGTTTTCTTCTCAATACAGTAAAATACTTGAAAGAACAGGAAATTCTTCTTATTTATAGCTAGTAAAAGATTCAAGTCCAAAGTTCATGAAGGTAGGAAACTGTTTTGATAACCTGATTTATTTAAAGTTGTCATGGTTTTGGACGAATTGGCCAATGACAGAGAGGACAGATGCTCTCACCCACCTCTCACTCCAAGGAGAGTAGGAGGAGAGGTAAAGAGATTTGCAAGTTTAGAAGGAAGTAAACTACTTTAATGGAATATTAATAATAAAATAAAAAGGAAATAATAAAATAGATACAGTATATACAAAACTGTATTAAGCTCCCAAGATGACATCACCAGCAGGCACTGGGAAGTCCCAGACTGGACTCAGTGATGGATGGGCACTGGATTCCAGAGCTGGAGTCAGGAACCCACGGATTGGGATCAAAGGCAGATGAACAGACAGGGTCCTGCTCAGATATCGGCTATTGAAGAAAGAGAGTTGACCCTTTGATCCCTCAGCTTTTATACTGAGCATGGGGCAGATGGGATGGAATATCGCTGTTGGTCAATTTTTGGTCACCTGTCCTGTTCGCTCCTTCTTGCAAGTGGGACTCCTCTACGCTTTTCTGTTTCCAACCCTCCAACGGGGCAAATAATGAAATTAGTTGGCCTTGGTTGTTATAGCAATAAGTATAAGCAAGAGCCTCTCTGTGTACCAGTGCTTGGCGTGGACTATAAATATTGGTCTTATCACTCTGCGAACGAACAGTTTTCTGCACAACGTGCTGTTAATTTCAGAGAGTTAGAAGAGGCCTAGCTAAGAAGTAAAATTACTGAACAGAAAGTTGGTTCTGTTTTACCTCAAACCATGACAAAAGTAAAATCTGCTAAAATACAGATTTCTGTCAAATATATCAAATAGCTGGCTACAATTTACATTAGCATTTTTAAAAAAAATACATTAGCCTTCTCTCAGAGAAACATAGTATACAAAGAAAGGATGAAGAGTAAGACAACAGGAGAAAACTACAAACAGCAAAAGAGTGTTATCTTCAGATTAATGAAAAACATGTTGCTGACTTAGTTAAATCGAGAACTTGAATTAGAGGAAAGACGTGTCCAATATTATTTTGTTAAATTTGTCTAAAATGAGAGTAACAGAAAAGAAATGGAAATTTTCAAAGTAAAGGGTGAATATTCCCCCCCATCCCAAATTGAAAACTAAGATTAAATAGGCCTTTGCTACTTCATTGTATAACCTGCAGTTGTTAGCTAAGCCACATATTTGTTTGGAATCATCTCCCACACCGTTTTTAGATAGGATTAGTGAAAATGAAGACGCAGCTTTTACAAAACTCAGTTAAAAACTGTGACAGATCTTAAATAGGATACTACTAAACCATTTAGATCTACAGAAAATAGCCTTTAATCTTCACTATTGCAAAACACTCTAATCTCAACCACTGCCTTGAATGCTGAATCATACTACGCAATATAGAACAAGAGCTCTCATACTTGAATGCCTCGGTGAATCCCCCAGTTTAACAAAGAGCCTGAGAATTAATAGGTTATCTCCATCTTTATTTGAGAACCTTTAATATTGCCTCAAGTCACATTTTAAGATATGAGATTGCGACCTCTTTTCAACTATTGACTGAAATGGAGCCAAACGCAACTGTCTCAAAAATAATTTGTCTGAACTTCATTCCTTTAAGTGTATTGCATTGTTATTTCTATAGTTCTGCCTGTGTAGAAAACACGTTGATATTGCCCTCTACTGACAAGTGATGACAAGACACTGAACAAGTTTGAACCCTGCCTAGAAAACTAAAACTTAATTTATGTTGACCGGACAGAATACAGATAATTCAAGAATACATGACCAGGGAACTTGTATATTAGACATCATCACAATTAAGAAAAAAAAAAAAAAAAAAAAAGGATGGGGGCTTGGAAAAAAAAGTGTTATTTGAAGTGGTCTGAGAAATTCTTTAACTAAAAATCTATTATGAAAGTTTTGTTCCGTTATGAGGTATGCTAAACATTATCCACACTCCAGCTAGTTTGGAATTACAAGTTGCTCCTCAGAATTATGAATCTGAAGAATGGTGAATTACTGATTGGTGCAGAACAGTTGGCAAATGGAAGGTACTACAGTAGTGTTTTCTTCTTCTTTTCTAAACAGTGATCAGCAAGAAATTCCACCTAATGGTTTCCTTTCAGATTCTGAAAATAGCTGCTAAAACCATAAAGCAAGTTTTAAATTCAGTATAGATGCACATCCATACAAACATAGGGTTTGTTTCAATTCAGAGTTTAATATGAATGGAATGCCCAAGCTAAGTTGTATCAAATATTTCAACTTATAGAGGGTTTTAGTATTTAGACAATTAAGTAAATAATAATGATCAAGAAGTTGGCTATGTAAGTAGATAGACATTGAATTCACATGAATAAAAATCTAGTTGTGAACTTTTGAGAGTTACTGAAGTTCTGGGGTGCCCAAATCAATCTCACATGTATTTTTATTTTGAGAGCTGCCTCCGAAATTTAGGGCCCTGAGCTGTTAAAATTTGCAAAAATGGCTATTCACTTTGAAATGTTTGTGGTAACTTAAGGCCCAATTAATTCTTTATTTTCAACTGAATATTTCCAAACATAAATATATTACTCTAAACTATATAATAAAAATCCTTTTTGAATCATTGTTACTTTTTTAACTTATGGGTTGACTCATGGTAGGTTTTCTTTGCTAAGATGACTTATTTATATGCAAATTTAAACTACTTGGGAATCAAGAGAGACTTCAGACTCCTAAAATCCAAGTCCTATAAACATAGTATGAAGATAATCTTGCTGTTTCTGTGCTGACCTAGAACTAACAAGTTTTTCTAGATTCTGGAGGAGGTTGAAAATTCTATTGTTTGTCTCTGGTGGTAAATAACTTTCTGAGACAAAGTAAGAAATGGTGTTAAGTCTTCAGAGTTTTGTTTGTTTGTTTGCACTAGGTAGCTCCTGCATATCTCATCAATTATTAGAAATCAGTACGCTTTTTTGAACCTCGTAGAAAGCTGTGCAAGAAGACTCCTATGTAAACCACTCATGTTTCTTTTACAGGAATATGACCAAATACATTAATTCTCACTTAACACTTAAGCTAAGTGCCACCTTTGAGATGTGTCATAATTCTTTTGAATCTCTTCAAGCAAATAGCTTATCTTAATTTTTTTCTCTCCCTTTTTCTTTTTTTTTTAACTGCAGAGAAATCACTCTATAGACCACTGCTAAATTAATTTAGCTATGAGATATTAAAGAAATAAAATGCACATATTTAAGCAATTAATATATGCATGTGTCTTTCCTGTTAAATGAACATTCGTGTAGAAGTGACCGTGGTTTTGTTTACTTACATATCCAGAAACTGCAATTCTGCTTCACATAGAAGTTCTCAAATAGACCCTCTCAGTTAAATGCAAACATGGTCTGGTTCAGTGAAAGCAATAAAATTAAGCATGCAAGCATCAAATCTAATTGATTTTTGATCACTAATGAACCTTAACATAAAACAATTTCCTCCTTATTCCCATGAGGCCATTCCCATTCTCGTACACAAGAACAGGCTTTTTCTGGTTTTGCAATGTTGCATATATATAGTTAAAATAATGAGACAAACTCCATTCAAATTTCCCTACCTGCGTTTTGATTAAATCCAGAGCAAAGTTCAAGAGAGGGGGGAAGAAAAATAAAATTCAGAATTTCTTGACAATAAACTCCCAGCATAATACATCAGCAAAGGAGACTCAACTGTTCTTGCTTAGCAGATGCTAAAACAGAGTTTATATCAAAATCAACCATAAAAAAGGAAGACTAATACAAAGTTGTGGGGTTTTTTTATCACTTCCAAAATTATTTTTCTTTTTCAAATTTGGTATTTGTTATGTGACATTAGTGAAAGATGGTTTATAATTTGGTTTATAAGACTGATATTATGTTTATTTCCTTTCAGTTAGCTAATAAATAAATACTACGTGGAATTAACAAAAAAGAATAGTAGCTTGGAGAATATGAGCTATAGTAACTCACATTCTAGACTGAATAAACCAATTTATAAAACAACACAGAGCATACTCAGTAAACTAACATGGGTCAAATTCTGCCAACTCATATAAATATTGGCTCATTTTGATAGGTGAAGCTCAGGCTGGATCCATCTGTTGATGAGCCTCAAGTACAGAAGAGAGCTCTTTCTTTAAACAGCACTCATCAAATAGGCAATAAATCCTAAATTTTCTATCTTACTTTATGAAAAATATATATTGTCAGCATTTCCTATACCACTTTCATTGCGCTTTTAGGTAGCTTGTAAGTGACTGAAATTGTTGTTTAGCTGTTCAAAACTGCATTTTCACAATAGAGTTTACTATACAGATCAGAAGTTTTTTTTCCTGTTCATTTTGGAATCCCTGGGACTTATTCTTTTTTAAATGTCTGTTTTTCTTTATTGATTACCTACTGAAATCTAATAGCTTGCCTTTATTGTTCTGAAAACAAATTTCTGAGGAACATTGAGGATTACATTGATTTTGGTTAGAGGGCAATTTGTATAAAAAACATGGAAAAATTACAACAATAGAGATTTGTCTTATCATTGGTCAAAATCTACTATATTGACAACACAATAGATCTTTTTTTGTTTTGCTTAGGGTTTTTTTATTTTTGACTAGCAATATACCCTGCACACTCTGATGCACTAGAGAGTTCTCAGTTCCTGTCAAAGGCTAGAAGCTCTGCCTTTGAATTAGGTGGATGCCAGGTTATCACTTAGAGCCCATTGGCTTTTTAGCAATGATATTATAGGTGCTCATGTAACAGTTGAGAGACTGACTTCTGTTGGAGTTTCCACTGTGTTGGAAGACCTTTTGTCTTTCTATACTGTTTCTGTAATGGTGTGGTTGAGCATTCGTAGAGATTTACATTACTATAACTGAGACCTGAAAAAGAGGCAAAAGGACAGTTTATATCCCTGGGAAGGCACAGAGGATCTGGGTGGATCTCAGTGGTTATAAGAAAGAAAAATGTTCATCAAAACTACTGTACTCCTAGGTAAAATGTCAGTTCTTTGTGGCAGAAAGAAAAAAAATCTCATTTAGTCTTATCTGTTGCATTGGAGATAAGCTTCTGTCAGGACTCATCTGCACAAATATATTGAAGAATACTTCCTTAACCTTTTCTTAGTAATAACAAGGGAAAATAACTATTCCGTAGCTTTGCTCTTATAAGTGATGGGGGCGGGGGGGGAAGTTCAAAGCAAACAAAGCCACAACTGAATAAGGAAAATCAATTCCACATACACAGAGTAATCATTGACTTGCCATTAAATGGTATTTATAAAGACTTAAAGACTCAAATGGGATGATTGAAAACAGATGATAAAATTATTATTTATTTATCAAATAGGAGTAGAAAAGAAATATGAAAGCTATAGGTATAGATTAGCCATGCTGAAAAACATCGTAGCTGTTCAGTTGACACATTTTTGAATGAGAGAAAAAAGTTTTAAACAATCGAATCTCTGAAGGGTTCTTTTCTGTCTTCATCTCATCAAATTTTAGTCTATTCTGAAAGGCTTATTTTTGAAGTCCATGGTCTGTTTATACAACACATACATACTTGCTTCTTCAAAAGGGAATTGGTAGAAATAAGAAGTGGTGCCAGTAAGAGCAGTAAGACCTATGAATTTTATTTAATAACAAACGATCTATGCTCACTTTCCTAAACTCTGCAGCTGGAGAAAAGATGTTCACAATTCTTTGTACCTTTCAAGTGTGGAGTAGGCCCCCAGGTATAAACAATTGTCAAGCAATTTTATTTCCAATGAACATTGGAACTTTTTCTGAAAATAAATAGAACCTCTGCCGTACAGTCAGGGCTGAAAGTAGGAATCTGATGAGACAGAAATCTAGGGTTGTTTTCTCTTTTCCTTTTAAATTACATAAAAGCAATTGTTTGCGTGGGAATATTTTAACAGGAGAAAATATTCCAAATTGTGCATTTAGGAGAGTCTACCATTCCTCAACCAGTAAAACAAAAAAATCTTTGAAACTTCATTCAAGAGAGAAGGGGTGATTAGAAATTGAAAATTTTATCATGGTAGTCATGATCCCTTCTCCGCTTTTTATTATTATAATATAAACACTTGTTAACTGGCAATTTGTTCTTTGACTCTAAGATGGCCTTGTTTTACCTGTGATGACGGCTGCTATATCCCATATCAGGTATTTTTGAAATTATTTCCTTGTTATTCTTCTTAAATTGCATCTAAGATGTAACAAACAGCACATGAATGAAAATTAGTACTTTTGTATAGTACACTGATCTGAACTACCACTGATCAAGGCAACAAGTTTTGCTTCTTCTTACTGCTTAAATGGAAAGAATTTTTTCCCATATGAGGCTAGAATGGAATTGTCAGGAAAGGAAAAAAAGAAAATTAGAGATGCTTGAAATGATGATGTTTAATAGCATTAAACCTTATTTTGAAACAAAACGATACAGAGTCCAGAAGTTTTCATTAGCTATTCTGAATAGCTAATTGTGTTTAAAATGTACTTTGTACGTACTTGGGTGGTACAGACTTAGACTTCCAGTCACTCGTTCTCACTAACCTTTTTTTCATACAGTAGTGCATTACTCCAACACCTGTTTTGAGGGGAGAGAAGAGTTTAATTGAAAGCTGTTCATCCTAGGTGAAAAACATACCTGTATGTATGCACATGTATTACGTAATGGATATGGATAGTCTAGAAGGTGCTTAATGATTATTTTCATAGTTAATTAAATGGCACACAGTAATGAGTATGGTATACAACATTTATTTTCTCAACAAAATAGTTCCAAAGTCCATTAGTTTACAGTTGAAGTAGGGATTTTTCCACCTTCAGCATCTAGCTTATGCTTTTATAGCACGATTTTAAAAATGTCTTAACCTTGCACATTGCCAGGATCCTGCTTGAATCTTTTTTCATGAATAGTCCTTTGTCAGGCTTATTTCCCATTTTTCTGTCTTGCACCATTTTTTATGATCTTTTTCTTTTGCTAGGTTTAAGATATGCAGGTTTTGATCATGGATTTTTTTTCCATATGACTTTATTTATGGAACAGCCTACATCTCACTTACTCATCCTATTTACATTCGTTTGATTTATTCCACTTTTTTTACATTCTTTACCTCACTACTTCTGCCACCTTCCCTTCAGAGAATGATTCCCCAAGGAGTTGTTGAGTCTGCCTGCTACTTTGAAAGACAATGCTGTGCTTAGAAAACAAAACAAGCTTTGTGTTCATTGACGCTTGTGGGGGTCTGATATTTGGAGCACATGAAAATTACCAAATTAACACAACGGTGCTAAAAAGGTATTTTTATTCTAAATGACCATTAAAAAGAGTTAAAGTTTGGCTCAAGTCCATCTAGTTTCTGTTCTTTATTTAAAAGGCAGAAGTTGAAATATTTCATATCTGTTAAAAAAAAAAAAAGTTTTGTAGAATTTATTGTCTTTTTAAAGAAATCAGGATTGTGAAGCAGAAAAGAATAAGATTCTCAATATAGTCTAAAATTGCAAATCATCAGAGTGTTTATGTTAATACAGGCATGGTATTGTCACAGCTGTGTTATAGGCAGGGAAAGGTTGGGTTCATGTTAGTCTTAACAGCCGTGTAATTGAACTGAGAGTAGATTTGCTTATGAAGGTTAGAAACAACTTTATAGCGTACCTCCTTATTTTTCTTTAAATTTAGGTTTCTGTTAAGCCTCACAATGTGTAACACCAGTTTGTAGAGCAAAGGTATTTTTCTTCATACATTAATTTTACTTCTAAATTTGAGAGGTCATTTGTTTGCTTTTTTTGATTTAGTGCAACAACACTTTCGTTTTTCGTTAATACTTTTGTTTTCTACAGTACAGGAAACGGAAAGGGCTTTAGGGTTTTTTATTTTAGCTCATTTATTATAAATTAATGTATTTTCCAAAAGAGAAGCACAGATTATTCTGAAAAGCATGAACCATGTGGTGAGTGATCATAGGCTAATCATCCTCCCTTTATGAAAACATCTCATTCTGACCTTTAATATTGACTGACTTAACCTGCAAATGTTGAAGGTCAAGGGCCTTCTGGAAAAAAAAATAAATATATTATTCTCTTTAATCTCATGTCATATTATTATTTTTTTCCTCTGCCCTTGATCATGCCCACTTTCTCTTCATTACGTTAGTCCTGGAACCTTTCTTTCTCTTCCCTCCTTCCTGATGCGCTGCCAGACATGGTACTTGTATTACACCGCATTGCAAATGCATCAGTGTTACTGGTTTTCACAACCAAAGTATCATTTCCCCTTCCTTTACTTATTTTATAGATCTCCACAGGTTTGCATTTATAAAAAATCAAGTTCTGGTATAACTTTGGTTTTTACAAGCTTTTGGTCTGAAGGAAAGTGGAACAGGCATACTTGAAACGGTGTAGTTCATCTCTTGTTTCATTGTTAAAAATTCCTAAATGTTAACAGTCTAATCTCAGTGACTAGAAAGTATTTGAGTAAGACTGTTGGAATAGAAACTCAAACTTCCAAGTAGAAGTTAAGTCTGTTAATCTCTAAACAATTAATTTGTACTTTAGGAATTCCTGGAGGAGAATATGTAACAGATACTATTGAGTCCTATCACTCTTAGGAAACAGACTATTTCAATCTCCCATTAAAATTGTGGCAATAACACACCCATTTCTTTTGGCAGATGTTCTCTTTTTTCTCCGTTGTACACAGTGGGACAGATTCCTGTCTCGCAGGTACTCCAGGTATCTTTGGGGCTTTCAGAAATGAGGTGCCATTCCAAACCTGTTTCTTCATTACGTGGCTGATGTCATACTCAGCAGTCCAAGAAATCCTCTCTGTACAGTGGACAGCAGTTCTACTAAGCTCATTTGCTAAATATTCCTTCCCTCAGGCCCTGCTTTCTATAATTCTGATATCCCTTGCTAAGTGCCTTGGCCACAAAGCACTCCCTCTTAGATTCTGCTTGAACTTTAACGTACAGCTGAATTCAAAATTATCCTGCTTTAACTGCAGGATATGTCTTCTTTTTGTTTTGCTGTAAGATGAAGAGAACTGCTGTTTTACTGAATCTTCACCTGTTTATATCCTTCTGATTTTTCTTCATTTTCTATTTAATTCATCAATATAAAATCCTTCCCTGTGGAATCCATCCATCTAACATTACTTGCTTGTTCAGCACCTGCTTATTCTTTTCATGTTCACATCAAATTCCCCTTCTATGATAATACTAAGTGTTTTACATCCTTCATTTTCCATTCACTTTTGGTGTAGTTGAAAACCTCATTTTTTATTACCATTAGCCATTTCTCCTCTTGTTGGAAAAGCTTTCATCATTGCCCTTTAATGAAGCATTTTTCAAGGGAAAATTGACACTTCAATCCTCCCTGAAAAATTACCTCAAATACTCAGCCGACCAATCCGTGGACAGTAGACAATAAGTCAAGCTAGCTATTGGTAACCAGCGTATTTTAAAATTAGAAGTTTTCAGGTGATGTAGGGGGAAACAATGGG
>VYZM01006831.1:16877-28634 GCA_013398915.1 Dromas ardeola
AAAAACCTAAGGTGGGGAAGACAAAGAAGCTGCCAGCATCTTAATTACTGAACTGGCAAGAAGTATATCATATGAGCTGAGCCCCCATGATCTGCACTGACAACACCTCCCTGATGTCAGGGAAATATCTCGAAAGTCTTGGCCTGATTCTGTAACCTAACAGGCAAAACCTACTACAATGAGCTGTAGGACTTGCTGAAAGGCAATGCCATTCATCACATCTTTCCTAATGTCCTGCATCTATCTTTGATCAATATTTAATGCTTCTGAGGAAGTGCGAGAAACAAGTATGTTTATTTGACCAGTTATGAATGGGGGAGAGGGTGGACTTCTGCCCTTCCCTGGCAACCACTGAATCTATGACTCAAAAGGTTTGATTTCTGTGTCTTACCTTCAACAAATACCATTAATGGAGCATGAGCAATTTCTGTATCTGTTGCTTTCCATGGTGTGGGCAATTGAATCTAATTTATTAGATTTTGGGTTGTCTGTTGCTATTTGCTTTTTATTAAATTACTAAACAGTGTACAGTATCTTCTGAAAGACTCTCAAAGTCCAATACTGGTCACATTTAGTAAGATCTCTTTATCTACCACATGGCAGCACAACCTGATACCCTTGAAGAGAAGTCCTAATCTTTTTTTCAGCAGGAAGTATCGTGTAGTAAGTTACTGGTACTCTAAGGTACCATTAAGGTACTTGTACTAACTTGTAAGGTACTTACTACTGTAAATACTTACTTACTGTACTACTGTACTGGTACTTACTTACTGTAGTAAGCCTGGCTCAGGGAAGACAGAGTAACCAGAAATAACTGCACACTTAGGGAAGGAAAGCGAATGACTTATCCATACTGACCTTGAAGGTATAACTTTTCCCAGTGATGTTTTAATTGAATGAGAATTTACTGTGCAGTGAGAGTAATGGGTTCCAGATGTGGCCCACTTGTTTTATTCTGTGTTTTTCCTCTTCCCCATTAAGGAACCAGCTACAGGTGAAATAGCAGACAATAGACAGAAGGGTGGCAAATGTCATCAGATGTATGGCCCAGTCAAAATGTTGAAAAAAAAGATTACTGAACTGGTCTATTAACTCATCAGTAGTGCGCTGATAAGATAAATAGGGAATGGATGTTTATTGTCTTCTCCAAATTGGCATCTGAGAGGAAAGAAATTAAAATAGAAGGAGACATATTCAAATAAAAGAAGATATCTCTTCACACAAAAGTAGTTCAGAAGTGGAACTTCCTGCTGCAAGATGATAAATATACCAAAATTGTCAAGTAAATGATTCTGAAATAAAAAGACTGGAGGACTAGTCTGGAAAAGCATCATTAGGTGTTTGCCTTGTTGTAGCAGTTGTTCCAAGGCATGTGCTGTCAGACATAGTTCCGCCATGGATGAAGAAGAACAGGACAGGTATTAACAGAACCCAAATGCCTACATGCTAAAGGGGATAAGAAAAGCCCTCACTCACTCCGTCTCACATATGCTTTCCCATGCCTCTCGGGCAGTGGTCTTCAATAGTAGGCAGAAAACCAACTTTTTATTTTATGTATTTATATTTATAATATCTGTAATATTTTAGAAGCCATCCCCATAGCTAAGAATCCTACTACTCAACACAAAATTTGCATATGTATTTTGGGGAAGAGGTTCTGGAAGCTGCTGATTTAGGGCACGTAGTAGCAATTTTAATGGCTATATAACTACTGGGCTTTTTTTTTTTTAAGTGTCTGATTACTTGTACAGATAATTTCACACTTAGAAATCAAAGCCTAGTCATAGAAAATAAATAGACTAAGACAATTTCGGAAACAGTTGCGCAAGCTTTCTTCCTGTAATGTATGTGAAATTAACAAAATTATAAAATGTGAGGTAAGTGACTACAGCTGTGAGTTGAAAGACTATAGCAATAGGGGGGTATCCTTCCAAGGAAACACAGTATAATTACACTTACTGTCTTTCATTATTGAGTTGCTAACCTACTGACACATTTTTTCTACTATGTGGGAGATGATCAAGATTACAGAAAGCTATTGCGTTCTACTGCTAGAGTCCTGGCCCTTGGTAATTTACCTAACTTAATCTCAAAGACTCTTTTTTTCCCCTGCTCCTGCATTCCTTTTGAGGTAGAGGAATTTTCAAACCAGGGAGACACATTTGATAGTCTTAGAAAAATGAAACTGTCTACCACTTGCAAAACAGTTTTACACAATTTTTTGAGACAAGACATATCAGGAAGAGATTTTATGATATAAAACCCTCTTTTGCTATGTGCTGGCTTAGAGCGCAGACAGAGTAAAACAAAGTTCTGTTTCCTCTGACTTAGTCAGGGTTTGTGATGCAGCTGTAACTTTCTCAAGTCAATTTTATTTTTTATTTTATTACAGTTTGTGGGATTATAAAGAAACCAAACCACAACAGATGACTTTTCTGTCTTAAGAAGAGAGAAATTAAATAGAAATATTTCTTAATGTTGGGAGTGAAATTTTCCTTCCTCAGACTTCTGTTGATGCCTGAATTACTCTCTCATTATATGCTTACTCAAAAATAAAATGCACAGGGATGATAGGGATGATTTATCCCTGTTTGTTGATATATGTTTTCAAGTCTTAATAACAATCCAGTTCCCAATAGAGTCAATAAGAAGAATCATGAGGATGAACTTCCATTGAAATCCAATTTTAGATGCTAGATGTCTGTATCTTCCTCAGGAGTCAAGATCATAAATATTTATGATTCACTGAAGAGAGTGGGAAGGAGGGTGCACTAAAATATCAGTATACTGAAAAAGTTGCCTAACTTAGAAAAGAAGCCTTGAAACTAGAAGCAGAAAATTTGTAAATTGCTGGTCAATACTTTTCAGTCTATATTCCTAAAACATCAGGAAGAACACTAGTAGTATCTTTCCCAACTTGGACCTTAGAAGACACCAGCTCTGTCACGAAAGTTTCCCTTTAAAGACTGCATTCTGAAATCTGTCATGTGGAGAACAGTCAGATAGCCACAAGCTGTGTTGTTCAGTTTCCACTGTTTCCAAGTTCAACACGATTTGAAAGAGAATTTATGACAAGAAATTATGACAACAAGATCTTTCCATTACTATAAACAAAAACGAGTGTGAGGACATCTCATTGTATTGCTGAGAAGGATTGGAAGTCTCACAACCTCTTTGTGTTGGAGGTTCCTCATGGAGACAGGGTTAAGTACTTTAACCTTAGTATCATGATTGTGCAAACCTTCCCTTGGAGGTAAACCATACTATAGCACCCTCTAGCCCACCTGACATTTCAACTTTCCCTTGGGTGAGACAGATGGGGAAATAGTCTCACTTTCCAACCCCATAGGGCAGATGAAAACCTGTCATTTCCAAGGGAAACCGGCAGCTCTAGGCAATTACCCAGAATACAAAGTAATTACCCGTCATAACCACCTAACATAACCGCCACAATGCATACTGATCACATGAATTGCCTTTGGTAAATGCAAAATAATGTATACCTATAATCAGCTCTTTCAAAACAGATGTTTCAGAATTTGGACAAAAGCAGGACTGGGCAGAGAATGATGGGACCATACACGGGTTTAAAAAAAAAAAAAGGTAGTGAAACTAACTAAAGAGAAACAGGAACACCAAGCTCTGCACTCACACCCACCCACACATGTGCACGCACAGTAACCAAGAACTGCTCTTTACATCTCTCCAGTGGGTTGGCACCGTTGAATCTGGGGGAACCGCAACACTTACTCTGACCAGTCTCAGTGTCAGGCTCTGTGCCTGTGCGGTGGCTTAGCACCAACAAGTAGTTGTTCCACCTCAGGCAGTTTGCTTCCATGTGGTGTGGAATGGCCAAGTAACAATGTTCCACCCATTTCTATTACTGGGAGCTCTTACAGGCAGATGTCAACACAGGCTGCTAATCAGATCAGTTGATGTGTATAGTGTCCTCTCAGCCACAGCTCATTATACTCTTATTAAACTCATGCTTAAGGCAAGTTCCCATGATAGGGGCTCTCTTATCTATGGTATGTCTTCTGTAATTCTTGGAAAATGGCGACATTCCAGAAGTCTGCTCTAGTTCCAAAATTTAAAAGAGGAGAAAAGAATTCTACTCAAAAACCTGAATCTCAGCTAGCCTGGGTTAGTTCTTACAGAAAATGAAACTTAATGTGACTGATCCTCTGACATCAATCCTCGGTTCAACCTACGTAATTTTTTGAAGTCTGTAGCTGAAAGTCCTTTGAGACCAACAGATTTCTCTTAATACTTGCTGCTTATCAAGAAAAATAGAAATCCAGATCTGAATGTGTATGCACAGGAGAGGTAATAGGGATGTTGGATGTTTCAAAGAGAAACAAGTTACTTGCTGCCACTTGTTGAACCAAGGCAGTTAACTAACAAATGAATCTTCATTTGCATTTCTGGGGAAAAATAAAAATTCAAATTAATGGTTAAATAGGAGAAAGGATCACTCTAATCAAGCAAAAGCCCGGAATGCCTTGGATGGAAGGTAAGTGGGCTATTTTCCCCACTAGAGATTTTGCCCTGATGTCAGATTCTGTATTAGGGATGTGCATATTGGTAATACTCAATTTTAAAGCAGCTCCAAGACAGAATCAGCTTTGCAATGGCCAAGGATGTTCAGATTGCTTTGGTTAATATGGTGTAGAGATACAAAGTAGTTGAAGAGTAGGAGCTTCCCCATTCAACGTAAAGCAAGAATTTATTTATGAGGTGGCAGGCGTTAGAAGCTCTGAAGGAGGATATCTCTTAACAGAAAGGGATGGATATGTTCAAAGTCTGTACTCCATCAACATTAGGGAAACACTCTGCGAGTGCAATGCAAAAGAGCAAAAACCTGGAAATGCGTGTTTTTATTTATAGTATATGTGTTTAGAAGCCTTTTAAGGTAAGGGCTATGTCAAATCGGGTGGTCTTTTTTTCTACTTCCTACCCCTTTCTAATTTTTCTTTATTTTGATCCCTTGACTTTGTATCTATGAATGGAAGTAACTGATGAGCTTATAACTGGTGCTTTCATGTCAGGCACAGTCAGTAAATTGGTGATTTAGTTGCCCATGTTATTTGGTAGCTTCTTTGGTTTTGCAAAGAAAAACTATCCTTTTTTTCTTGACAGGAGCATGCAAAAAAAAATGGTAGATTACCATCAGTTATCTAAGCGATTATATGAAGTAACTGGTGGTGTGACTTGATTGCTGGTGATTGATGAGACAATAAATTATGAGTAAGGTAGAATACTGTTGCAGAATGACCTGAATCATAATTAAAAAATAGTAAGAAAATACATTACCAACACAGACATATGCAGTGTAGTATAACGGGAACCAAAAATGCAAGTAGTCTTCTATCATTTATATTTCAAAAACAGTGACAAAATGGTGAGGATGTCAGACATATCTTCCTCAACATGAACCCCTAAAAGATAATTATGAAAAAAAATGCAAATTTTTCCTTGATTCTTTGAAAAGGCAGATATAAAACTGATCTTATCTCTGTAAATGGCATTGTCAAAACCATAATGAAATTCTATCTCTGGTCTTTTTATTAGCTTTTAAAGAACAATACAGAAATGTCAAAAAAGGTCGAAAAGAAAGCACACCCCAATGGCACAGAAGCTGTAAAACAAGTCTAAAAAGAGAGAGTAGGAGAATGATATATTCCCTAAATAAACAGACAGGAAAGACACCCATTGAAAGCATGATCATTTCCAAGAGCTCAAAGTTGAACTTTAGACAACTACAGCCTTAAAATAAAGTATTTTCACCTATTTTTGGTACTCCTGATCTCTGTTTTCAGCTGCTGGCTGTTGTTGATGCTTCATGTACTGTTGTATCTCCAGAGACTGATGGCCCGCTATTGGCACACAGGATTCAGATGCTTTCAGTGTTTGTTCCTGTTTCTGTCTTTTCAAAGAACTGGAGTCACTTATCTTTTTGCCAGCACAAAGGTTGGTTTGATGCTGAGTTTGATCTTAAAGCTTTGGTGTTTGTTTTTGTGCGGTAAAGCAGTAGGAAACATAACTCTAGTTTAACGCTCATCAGGCAATGATGCAGTGAAGTCAGCTGCCTAGCAACATCAATCCAAGAACTCAAACTACAGCTCCGCTCTTTATCTACTTCATTGCTTCCTCATGCACTTTACTGTGCCTCTTCCTACTGCATATAATTTTCTATAATGTCTGCCAAGAAAGTATTAATAATTAACTATAACCATATGCTAAGCACAAAACTCAGCTCCTGTTAATAATTCCAGTATATGTTCAGTTCACAGTAGCTCATACTGTGTGTCCTTTAAAAGACATTTTGGGACATTTCGAAGTCTGCATGTCACCAACAGAGTTATAGATGTTTTCATTAGTCTTTTGAAGTACAAACATCTTGCTCATTAGTTGTTTATCTTGCTGCTTAGCAGTCATATACTCAAGCTCTTATTTCTTCATTTGCACAGCTGTAATAATCAGACATCATATTTTTAGGCCTGCTTAGCATTGCCTTTGCCTACAGCTAGGAGGATAGTTCAATATTAGAACAACCTTTTAACAGTCATGTGCATCTGTTAGAAGATTTACATGTTCACTAGATGGAGCTTGACTATCCCCTTGTAAGACTGCCTTAACCTCCAGAAATGATTGTTTTTTTATCTCAATGAAATCATTTTAATTGCTCTACTAAAAGCAAAATAACTTCAGTGTGAGAGATAGAGAGCACACACTAAAAATATCCCAAAACTCAACGTTTTGCTGAATCTCCTGGGAAGTAGGACCTGGGAGCTCAAATTACCTTTGGCAAAGGAAGAATTTGAACTTAGGCTCTCTACGTGCTAGCTCATTTTTCTAATTACCTGACTAGTAGCATGTGGAAGAGTGGCCATAATTTCATGTGGTGGGCTTGACCTGGATCACTCATCTTAATCAAGGCTGGTGTTGCCTATGAGTTAATTCTGACGAGGGAATTATGACCTTTTGTTAGATTTTTCTGAGTGGTCAGTTTAGGCTATTCTCTGCCTACTGTATTGCTTCTCTGTGTGCTTGAGTGAATCTTGCTCTTTTGTGAACTACATTGATAGCTGAGGCAGTGAGAACATATACCCTGTAGTAAGCGTTTAAATTTCAGGCATTCAGACATCTCTGCCTCTCTTGTGTAGCTCATAGCCTTGTTTTCCTGCCAATAGAACAACACAATTTGATTTCCTGGAAACTACAACAATTAAAATTTGTAGGCCTGGTGGCAACTAACTCGGTGAAACTTCAGGCCCGTAGGTTGGTGGTTGAACAGACTAAATACTCCAGTGTCTAAAGCAAATGAAAGGTCATATGCAACCTGTCACACAGAGAGAATGTTCTGAAAGGTTTTGTTCTCTGTCTTCGAACATAGTAACAAGATATTCAGTGACACTAAAAATGAACGAGCACAACTACTACTTTACAAAACATTTTTCAGGAAAGAACTGACCCCAAGAATTTTGAATAAAAAATGGATAGATGATAAAATAGTTGTGCGATGTCTTGGGGAGTGGATACCAGGCAGCATTTTGTTCTGAAGCAAGCCTCTATTAGAACCATCAGGGTCCTGAGTGCACTAGCAGGCATTAATGACCCCAACCAGCCTTACCTGGGGTCTCATACCCATGGACCGAGTAGCCCTGTTTCATCTCAGCATTGGGCCTTAAGTCACTGCCTGAGATGTGTTATCAGAATGCCAGTTTCCAGTCCAACCACAGCCTATACCTGCTCCTGCCCTGTTGATCCAGACCCTGACATGTGGATTCCTTTTGCTTTTTATGGAAGCATGTATTATTGAATTGAAAGCAACAGCAAGACATTGTCACCTAAAGCTAGCACTCAGGAAAGAGCAGAAAGAGCTCTGTCCCACAGTTTTTGAGTTCTCAAAGAGAAGATAGATTTCCCTGGAAGAGGATATGGAAGATACATTTCAGCTAATGTGGTTTAGATTGGAAGTATAATCAAAGATCCACTACCTTGCCTTTTATAAAACTTGTAGAGAGATAGTAACCACTGTAGGATCTCACTATTTCCAAATATATTTTTTTTTAATGATGTGTTTAGTCAGGGGCTCCTGATTGATTGCAAAGAATCTTCATAGATTTTTCACTGCACTGCAGATTTAGGGAGACCTGAAGAGTTAAGGTGGAAGGATAGAATGGGAGAAAGAAGAAGAAAAATGTAGGATGGACCTTATTTAAAAGAAGAAAGAGAACTGATAGCACAAGAGGCTTTAACTTCTCATGAGTCAGGAGACAAAATTTATACAGATCTGCATTCATGAAAATAAAACAAGTTCCTAGGAAAACCCTAGCATGGGGCAGTATTTGCAATCAGACAACCTCCTAGTCAGCCTCAATTTACTCTAGCCTTATAGAATTGTAGAATGGTTGGAGTTAGAAGGGACCTTAATGCCAGAGAAAAGTAATGAAATCCCCCTGTAGACTGATTATCATTACATCTCATGCCTGGAGGCATTTACATTCTTTAATACAATTAGTTTTGTGTTTTCCTTTTTTTTTGGTGAATATGAAAGTACTTAAATTACAGAAAAAGGAGATGTTATCATTCTCTTTCAGAAGACTTCTCATTTGTAGCTCCTGGTGAAGCTATAATTCCTAGATTTATAACCACACAATAGAAATCCTTTTATAAATTACCATTACAGACTCCTCTATGAAATATTCTCTACAAGGCACAATTCATAGTATCCTTTGTATAGCTTCTAAATGTACAATAAAATGTTGTCAAAAATTGGAAGTGCATTTTTACCTCAGATTGTCAGAAAGAACAGTAGAGAGTGAAAAATTTGATTATATCCTCTTTGATATATTTGGTACCTATTATTTAAATTTCATACAGTTTCCACAATTTGCCCAGAAATATCATTACAATTAAGTAAACAACCAAAAATTGAGAAAGAGAGCCGTCATGTTTTCCAAGTGGCTCCATGTAATGATGTAATGTAAAGTATTTCTTTAAATACATTAAAAATAATAATTTGATAAATCTTTTGGGTATAAAGTAATCAGATTAACTTATTCATTTTAACAACATCAAGTTTTCATATCCCTTGGCATTAAAAACCAATGACGTCTTTCATTCTAAGTTATAGAATTGATTCATTGACCACTGATGTTCTTAAAATTAGTTTGACTAATTGAACTTTTAAAATACAGATGAAGGAAGTGATGAGGCAATAGTATCTTTCTTGAACATGCCACAATGTGATTTGAGATAACATCTGAAATGGAGGATAAACTGAAGTTATTGTCCACATGGAAATTCTGCAAAATCTTTGTTATAAACCGCATTATTAAAATATTTCAATGTCAAAAACTTGGCCTGTATCTGTTTCCCATCAGTTAGCTGTTCCCAAGAAAAATTACCCGAATACCATTTTTAGTTTATTAGCTTATTTTCAAATGTATTACATACATTAAAAAGAAGTGAGCAGAGGATTGCAGGTTCACAGAACCACCTTTCCCCTCTACTTCCTAAAGAAGAGATTCTAAATACTGATTCAAAAGTTATAATGATGTTGACATTATTATAAAAACTGTTCTCTTTCATCTTAAACTGATTTGTTAGGCAAAGAATTTCATATTAAATATGAATTATTTATAATTTGCTATTTACAGCATCTCCACAATCAGAAATACTTCTACTGTTTTCTTGCAGTCAGAGTCAGATGGAAGATTTGGAGGGGAAGACCACATGTTCCTTATGAGCCACCAAGCATATGAAAATTGGAACAGCTTCTTTATTGTAGACTGAGGCAGGTAGGGACATAAAAGTAGTCCTTTGAGAGCCTTCAGCAGGAATCAGACTTGAGCCCAAAGGGTGTTGGCACATCTGAAACAGAGATGTTCAAAGCTAAGACTTTGAGTTGATGGAAAACAGTAAATACACCTCAAGGACTAATGGAAGCTGATTAAACCTCAGAGTTTGGGCCATTGTTGTATGAATGTAGGAGAGAAAGTCTCTTTTTTTTCCCCATGCAAAAGTAGCTTGTCATTTACTTTACCTCACACAATAGTGCTGAGTTTTCTCTATTGACAGATTTATTCTGTTCTAATTTGTGTATGTGTTCCAGTGAAACATGTTGCATTAAAGGCTCAAAAAATTTGATGTCTGTTGATATATTAACTTCTGAAAAGTAGCAGGCAGCAGTCATACTTCAAAGTTTTGATTGACTTGTGATATCATTGATCAAATACAGTACAATCCTCGGTCCAAAGGGTACGTAGCTCACCATAGTAGCTAAGAATTTATAAACCCTTAATATATTAATCCTCTGAAAAGCATATCACAAGCAAAGAGATACCTTGATTATGTTTCTCAGATATGGAACCAGGCAAGAGAAAGATGGTAAGCTTTTCAGAAGCCCAAGCAAGTTGGGCCATTTGCTGAAAGACGTTTTAGTATCTAGGTGTTGACCCTGGCTGGGTGCCACATGTCCACCAAAGCCACTCCATCACTCCCCTCCTCAGCTGGACAGGGGAGAGAAAATATAATGAAAGGCTCATGGGTGGAGATAAGGACAGGGAGAGATCACTCACCAGTTACTGTCACGGACTAAACAGACTCCTCCTTCTTCACTGACCTTAGTGTCTGCAGAGTTGTTGCTCTCACAAGTTCTCACTCCTGTCTTCTGACTGCTGCTGTTGTTGCGCTGTTTTTCTTTTTCCTACTTAAACATGTTATCACAGAGGTGCTACCACCGTCACTGATGAGCTCAGCTTTGGCCAGCCATGGGTCCGTCTTGGAGCTAATTGTCAGCTAATGGTAGTGTAAGGAAGTTATGTGCCTAATTTTATAATATGATCATGCAGGCTTTTAGGATATCTGGCTCTTCAGTTTTTAACAGTATATGCCCACATCAAAAGTGTGAGACTGCACAGAGACAACAGAGATAAAAAATTTAGTAAAGCTATAGTGGGAATCATTTTTGCTCCTACTGTCAATGAGAAATCATATTGTAGGTTCTTTAAAAGTTTTTTTTTGTTTACTAGGAAGAGCAGCGTTTTTGCCGCTACTACTAGTGACTTCTTTGAGTCCCTACAATCATATACTAGCAGGTCCTTTTGATTTACAGGCAAACCCCACAGGAAATACAGTCCCACAGTACTTCAGAGACATGTAGGAGACGAGGAATCTTGAAAACAGAGTCCATTATACACATCTGAATGTGGACTCCTTCCCTCACAAACTGGATAGGAAACCTGGAAATTGAACTAAGCCTAAACTCTAATAAATTTGTCTAGCCTCTTACTCAGAACCATAGAGCTAAATAACATTCTACTGACTTCACTGACTTCCTTTTCTAGTTTGGGTTTTGCTTTCTATGAATTTAACTATTTAACTATGAAATCCCACAGAATAAAAATCTAGAGTGTTTTGGTAGTGTCAAAATAATTAGGTATATACAATCCTTTTTTTTTCCATGTGTTGATTCATTTTGAATATTGAAAGTGTCTTTTTCGTAGGTTCCCACAGCAGATACATATTTGTAAGTATTAATTATTTATAATCATTGTGTTGAACACTTTAATACTTTTGTCTTGACAGCCTGAATATTTTCTAATATTTACAGATCATTTATGACATTTAGAGTCTATTTTGTTTCAAGCACTGCCAGAAACTTAGTCTTCCTCTGATGTGTTCGTCTTTAATTCTTTCACTACAGTGTCATTTCCTTCTTGTTTTTCAAATTTTGCAGAAGAAAGACTG
>VYZM01006831.1:32768-47520 GCA_013398915.1 Dromas ardeola
TTTTTTTCATTTTCTGTGTTATATAGAACAAGAAAAAATGGACTTCAGTTGCAGCCAGGATGTCAGGTTAGACACTAGAGAAATTTTTCTATCACTAAGGATAGCAAGAAATGTAATAGATTGCCTGGGGAGGCTGTGCATTTCTCTGTCATTAAAGGCCTTTAGAACAGATGGTGAATATCTGACAGAAGTGATGTAGCAATGCCCAATTCTCTCTTGGGACTGAAGGATAGATTAAATGACCCCTTAAGGTTCTCTCCACTTCCCCTATCCTCTTTTTCTTTTCAGGTCTAGAATACTTTACAGTACATTAAAATTTCCTATGCACTTACACTACTGAAACTATGCTCTGTGTGGAGAGAAGCAAGGTACAATCTCTACATTTCTTGCCAGTATTCCATTGCCATAGACCATTCTCCTCCCCCTGAAGAGAAGGAAGGAGGCACTTTTTTTCACAAAAGGTATTGGATAGACTAAGGGATGGATATGTGCCTATGTCAGGTCAACTAACACTTCTCTGTCAAACAGCTTTTGGCACATTGAGCCCAGGGAAGGCAAGAATGCAGACTTGATTTTGAAGAGCATGACAGAAGTACGCTTTTCAAAGTCTATGATGTTTCAGAAAGTGTATCAGTATTGTACTCCAGCATAAACGGTTTGTAGGTACTGAAGCTGGCCCTCCGAGGTGAGAAGTGTTTGTCTGCCTTTTTTCCCAGGAGTTGCTTTCCGTCCTGTTCTTATTAAGTCAAACAGTGCAGGAAGGAACAAATGGGTCTCCAAATACCAGAGCAATACTCAGTTAAATAGGAATTCAGCGAATTTATTCAGATTGAAAAAAGAAATTTGAAGTAAAGGTAAGCTTTGGAGATATAATAGTATATTTTGTATTAAAGGACCCTGACTGAATACTTTAACCATCTTATATTTCTTCTTCTATGTCTGATAAACTGTATTCAGATTTTTCATGTGAATATATTCTTCTCCTGGTGCTTAACTCAAAATCCATAAATGAAATTTTGGGTTGAGTTGTTGCTTTTCAAGGGAAACTGTGTAAAACATAAAGTTTATCAAATCTTCTTACATTTTTTGTGATCTTCAGGTAGAGAAATTTCAAATTGCAGTGTATTATTGTTACACTATATTTTTCACTGTTTCAGTAGGCAGGGGGAAAAGAAAGAAAAAAGAAAAAGGAATTTTCTAGGTAAAGTTGACTGTAGCTTCTGGTAAGCAAACACATGAATTGAACTAAACGGTCTTATGATTAGGAAGTCTCAGAGACCATGTGTGTTTCTGAGTACTACCTCCATTTTCCTTTTGAAGTTTTTAATTTCATGAATAATTTACATGTCACTCAAGACTGTTCAAATTAGATACAGAGCAGCTTTTATCTTTTTCTTTCTCTCTAAATAGCTTATAGTTTTTCTTCTGTTACTACTAATAAAGTATTTACTAATGGTTTAGTATTTCTGAGTCCTAAATTTTATTTTAAGTTTTGAACAGCCTTGTTTTTAACATTTCAGCTACCAGAAAATGTAGCTGCTTTCCTGGAACTTAGAATGAAATTGTACAAATATTTATGTCCTTGTCTACCTTAAGCCTGTTTGCATTTTCATTGTAGCTATACTATAGCTACACTGCAATTATCAGTCCAAATACTCTTAAAATACACAAAGGACTCTGTATTGCCAAGATTACGATTACAGCAGTGAAATCTCAGCGATCAAGCTTTCTTCAGTTCATGCGAGCACTTTCTATCGGTTCTGACAGGCCTGTGTGAAAAATACCCTGAGAAATCCCAGAGTGCTGAATTTGCCAGGTTTGATCTTCTGTTATAGTCGCAAATACAGCATGGAGACAAATCTGTCTAACTCTTCACTGCAATTTACCTTACTCATGGCATTAGATTAAATTAGATTACCATACTAGTAATGAAATCCCATTCCAAAAGGTTTAGTACTACGGTGAGGCCATGTTGAACTAGTATTATGTTATGTTTGTGTACAAAAGTGATTAATATACTTGACGGTGTTTATCCAAATGTTGTTCTTGGACTGACTTTGCATTCCTCATACGTAATAAAATGTTCAAAATACATAAATATGGTAAATCTCATAAGTAATGGGTTGGGTGTGACTTCTTAAGGTTTTAATTTCCTAGTGCCTTTTTCTTCTTAGCCTCAAATTTAAATTGCATTACATAACCCTAGCAGGGCAGACTAAGAAATCATTTCTGTCTTGTCTTCGTCATCTTAACTGCTGACACAAAATAGAGCAAATACCAGCTTCTCAGAGGCTTATTTTTTCTTGAAGAGAGGATATCTTGCAATTGAAATATATTTACAAAGCTGAGGACTGGGAGATTTCCAGTGACTGTCCAGTTTTGAGCTACTGTCACTGGAAATGTAAAGGAAGTGTATCAATAGACAACTGGCTATCCCTACTTAGCCTAGAGTAAGTTTTATATTAAAGTACAAAGCAAGAAAAAGATGACCTTTTTACATCATACACAGTGCCATGCCATCTGATTTTATGAGCACAGGTAAATTTTCCAGTGGCAAGTCTCACTAAGTAAAGGAATTTGCAGGAGTTTACAGGACTTTTTTGAGAGCGTTCACTTTCAATTCAACGTGTAACGAGTAAAGAAATATTTGAGCTAATTGCGTGGGGTGAGATCCTCAGCTGGTTTAGAGGCATTAAGTGACTAGAACTATATGCATTTGCAGAAGTTAAAAAATTTGGACTCTGCTGAAAAAATATGTATGTTGGCACAAAAAGAGCTACAGACAGATGACTATTTTGGACACTTGTATATTGCTCACATGCAGCTACTGCAGTAAATAAGCTTAGCTGCAATGTATGAAGAGTGTGTCGTTACTCTGCTGAAGGCAGTCTCCATTTCATTTCTTCCTGCCCCATGAGGCACACTGATATTTGGGAGAGCAATTTAAAAGACGGGATTTTTGAACAAAGGGGACATTAGCTGTCTTTCTTGGTTACTAAATTACACTTTCCTGTGTTACACAGTGCCAGTGGAGACCCATGACAGCACAACCTTCTTAGTCATATCAGGGTGGCGTACACCTCTGCGTGTTTTATTTAACTAATGTACTGTATTTAAAATGCTAAGGAAAGGAAAAAAAAAAAGGTTTTGCCTTAGTTTCCCAAGAAAGTAAAGGAGTAGAGGAATGAGCTAGAGAGCTGCTATAACAGAGCAAAAATATCATCTAGTGCATGGGAGAAAAGAAAGCAAGTCTGGGAATGTGTTTCTTTTGAGTAGGGAAGAGAAGAAACTGAATTAAAACTGGACTATTTTACTAATCTTTGGAATAATCTGAGCCTCAGTGTATGCTAATTAATGTTTAGTCAGCTATTAGCAATAGCATGGGGGCATCTTGATAAACTGTTAATAAGAAACTGAAAACATACTGTAAATAGCTTTTCCCATAAATGCTCAGGCAGCTATATGTATGGTGATGCATATGCATATACATCAATATTTATATGTATATGAAGATATTTGGCATTTTGGAATTGTTTCTATTGAATATTTACAAACAGACAGATTCAGCATATTGAACAGCTGCTAAATTGCTGGTAGAAAAGATGCAGTTACTGGTAATTAAAAAAAATAATGTCAGAAATTGCTCAGTACAAAGAGGTTTTGTGATTTTTTAAGAAAATAAGACTTTTTTTGAGTACAAAGTGCCTATGTTCTTTGAAGGCAGGTTTGCAAATTATGGATGTAGATGTCTAGCCTTGTCATGGTTTAACACCAGCCAGCAACTAATCACCACACAGCAGCTCGCTCACTCCCCAACTCTGGTGGGATGGGTAAAGAATTGGAAGGGTAAAAGTGAGAAAACTCAGGGACTGAGATAAAGACAGTTTAATAGGTAAAGCAAAAGCTGCACATTCCAGCAAAGCAAAACAAGGAATTCATTCGCTGCTTCCCATTGGCAGGCAGGTGTTCAGCCATCTCCAGGAAAGCAGGGCTTGGAAAGACAAACGCCATAAGTATGAACATCCTCCCTTCTTTCTTCTTCCCTCAGATTTTTATTGCTGAGCATGACATCATATGATTTGTAATATCTCTTTGGTCAGTTGGGGTCAGCTGTCTTGGCTGTGTCCCCTCCCAACTTCTTGTGCACCCCCAACCTGCTTGCTGGTGCGGTGGTGTGAGATGCAGAAAAGGCCTCGATTCTGCGTAAGCACTGCTCAGCAGTAGCTAAAACATCCCTGTATTATCAACGCTGTTTTCAGCACAATCCAGAACATAGCCCCGTACTAGCTACTATGAAGGAAATTGACTCTACCCCAGCCAAAACCAGTACGAGTCTTAAGAATAGTCTGTTTGAAAAAATTAGGAGTATAGGAGCACTTCTAGGATGTGAAATACAACTTAAATGGTGTGCATTCTGTTACATAATATTCTCCTGATACTTTAAAATGGAAACCCCTTTATTTTATATGTTAAAGTTCAACATACAATTAGCCAATAATAGCATGTATCTTTCCTGTTTCGTTTCTCAAAATCTCTAGATTTCAATATTGTGCTGTCATGTTCTGCCTCCTGAATTTAAAACTGAAATATTTCAACAGAGATAGAAACTGTGAAAATTATCCACATTACTCTCCGGCTGATAGCTCCGCCACTCTTTGAAACAGCTGAATTCCCAGTGTGCCAGTTGTCACTCCAGTCAGCAGCAGAGGCATTTATTTCTGTACTCAGGCTGTAGCACATTTTAATGATTCTGAAATACAAGAAGACATGCAAAACTGATTTTGCATTCCATACCCTTAAGCAAGCCTATTATCCATGTTGTGAAAACAGCAAGTTAGCATTTTTGTTGTAATTATTTGAGCTGATTATGTATTATGTTTCTACTCAGAGGCATTTTCTTCCAAAGCAGTTTATGCAATTACTAGCTGAGAAAAGGCAAAGCAACACTCCAGAGGCATCTGCCTTAAGATAGCCTCATGCAAGTTTCCCCTTGACAGAGTTGACATGCTTTATCATTATGAAAAACCACACAATGTGCCTATTGTATGGCTCAGATAGGAGTGATACAGGACTGGCTGTGAAAGAACACATTTTCTTTTCTTAACACTAAACTGATGATTACAATAATTCTTAAACTGTGTATGTTTATGCTAAGCAGGACTATGACACTAGCATCATCCAGAGATTTAAAAGGTATTGTTTTCATTAACCAGTATGTTCCCAACAGTAAGGACCACTGCTTCAGTAATCCATGTTTCCACACATATATATTTTGACGGAAGAAAAAAGAATCCTATGAATGTCATTTTCATAAAGAAATGCTTCTGCAACTATTAGGAAGAGGTGAAGCCTACTACAAAGCTTGTTATTTCCTTTTTCAGTTAGGTCAGTTGTAAGGCTTTTATTCTCCCTTTTCCTCATACTGTTCTAAGTGCATAAAAAACACTGAGAGACCAGCAGTGGCGCTGGCTTGCTGAAAAATGCAACAGCTGCACTGCTGAGTGAAAAGGGCTGCAATCTCAGTGTCTGAGGTCACTGTAGCAAGTGCTCCAGGTTTTGGGGACCTGGAGCACTGCCATGGGGACATCTAGTTTTCTTTCTCCTCCAAGGATGAGGAGGGCTTGCTCACTCTGCAGATAAAAAAAGTCCCCATCAGTGTCATTAGAGAAGGACAAGAGGAGGATTGGGCTGTATGGGCTCACAGAAGGAACCAGTCCAGCTGTGTAGCTGGGGGAGGAGGACAGGACAATCAGGTGGCAGCTGCAGAGCCCCAGCAGCTGCAGCGTGTTACCACCCGTATATGTAGAGTACGAACAATGAATGGGAGATAAAATGATTGTGTGACTGCTGAACTACTAGAATGACAGATTCACAGGGATGGGTATAACCAAGGGTGAAGAGCAGCAGTTAGGAGCGCTGGCAGGGCATGCTGCCATACAGGGGCTAATTTAGCCTGGGGGAAACATTTGGGATACACTGATGTTGGGAGCAAGGGCGCAGTGCCCACAAAGACAAGACCACAAAACCAGCAGGACCAGAGCCAATGGCAGGACTCCAAAGAGGATATGTGTCAACTGAGAGAAAGAACAGTAGAAGTGGTATATGGTCTCAGCTTTGACCCCAGTGCAGACTGTCAATTAGTTATGGAATAAACGTGAAGGAAATTAGTGAGAAAAGCACCCATGGTTAGGAGCCAGTCTTTAAAGTGCCCAAGCCGCTGGACTGATAGTAGAAGAGGTCATTCAAGTGATCTGCCAAATGAATGAAGCCTTACCAGATGACAAAGGGGAGCCAATATACAATGCAACGCAACAAAGGACCCCAAAAATTCAAAGGTCCCAAGAATGCAACACAAAAAAGGAACTAAAAATGGCCAAAAACTTGACCTGTCAGGGGGATGCTTTGGAGGTGGTTTCTGAGGTATTCAAAAGGAATGAATGGAAAAGTGACATGAATGTTTGTCTGTCAAATTAGTAGCCCACACCTAGGAGATAGGTGAACAGATCAGGGATAGTGGAAAGAGGACTCGGCTGCCCAAGGAAGCTGGAGGTGGACCTCTCCATTAAGGAAACGTTACCACCAACAGCTTAGTGTAAGGATGGCGTTCCACCTCCACCTGGGAGGAGAAGGGGAACAACCGTAATTGTTGTTTAATTTGGGTATGGTTGCCTGGCACACCCAGCTCGATCTAGCATGAAGCCCTCGTAGACACCAGTGCCCAGTGCACCATATTGCTCTTGAACCAAATGGAAGGGATGCCTGTTGTCAGCACTGGAATGACTGGGTGTGTGACTTAGGTAGTGATCATGCATGGACAAATTAGTCTTGATGACAATTAGTGGGAACATGTTCCCATTGTGGGAGGCTCAGAAGCCCCAAGATATTTAGGACTAGGATGTCTGAGGGGTGGATACCACAAGGAATCACGAGGACATGAATGGGTGTTTGGCGTTGATGCTGAAGAGGAGTGCCTTGTCTTACCTGTCTTTCAGGGCTGCCTGAAGAGTCAATATGTGGTAGGTCTTTTGAAGGTCCCCCAACAACATGTATTGATGACAACAGTGACTGTCAATCAGAAGCAGTGTCAAGTCAGTTGGGATGACAGAACTCCTATTTGAAAGCAGAAGCATTGTCTTAAGGCCATAGGACGTAGGCCCATTCCCGCTACAACAGTGCAGTATGTCCCACAAGAAAGCCAAATTAGGAGTGCTGGCTGAGAATAAATTATCAAATCCTGAAATTAAGTGATCCCACCTTAAATTAAGCACATCCCAGGCGTGCTCCAGCTGCAGTACCAACTGGAAGCAAAACAAGCAAAATGATATGCCACTACGAACATGGCAAATATACTCTTCTCCATTCCCATAGCAGAGTAATATAAACCACAGTTTGCTTTCATCTGATCCATCTGAAATCCATTACCTACAGGATGGAAACATAGTCCCAGCACTGTTCTTGGATTCAGAAGACCCTAGCAAAGCAAAGTGCCCCAGAACACCTTCAATACACCATTGAGATCATTCTCTGCAGACAAACAGAAAAAGAACAACAAACCAAGCCCTGTGACCAAAAGAGAGCTGCTGAAGCACTACCCTATGATGAAATCTCATCTGGTGACCCAAAATACTCCCATTTACTGATGGCTCCTGCAAACTCCACAGTGGACAAATGCTTTTGGAACGCAATATAGCAGAGTCCCGTCTCTGTTTGCGTGGCTAAATTGAGTGAATCAGGAGAATTCAGTCAGTTTGCAGAAGCAGAGCTATGCAATTACTACTAGAAGTGGCTAAATGGAAAAAGTGGCCCACAGATTATATCCAAAGCACTGATTACTGGACAGTAGCAGCCAGTGTGTTGTGGGAGTAGAGAAAACAGTGGAAAAAACACAGATGGAAACGTTGAGATAGAGCCATCTGTGCAGAAGAAGTACAGCCACCCACCAAAGGCAACCGAGTCTTATTGATAGTCAAGTGAACAGACACATTACAAGCAACCAGACCTCAGGGGTGCAATTATAATAAATACAGTATTAACTCCAGTTGCGTGAAAGGGGCAAAGCGGTTTCAGCAGAAAATAAACCCCGTTGTGTTCTAACATTCCTCACCGAGGTGGGAGGTGGGAGGCTAGGTGGCGGCTAGGTTTAAATTCTGAGTGATGCCCGATTCACCACTATCAGTCCAGTCACGTTTAACATGTATTAAACTGGTACGATTTGGCTATGCGAAATAGCGGAATACACCTTTAGTCCAGTCGTGCTTACAAACTAGCACGGCCACCCTCCACTCTGTGGTCGTGTTCAGTGAGAAACCGGAGCGACTAGCTACTTAAAAAGTGCAGTTTATTAGAGCAACAGATTTACAGGTTCTTAGGATTGTCGGTGATAAGTGCACTGTCTGCAAAGCACATGCAAGTAAAGGTAATACTAGTTACAGAACGCGCGACGAAGTTATAAATGATACAGCCTGGCTACGAACGTGGAAAAGAGATTCTCTAGAGAAAAATCTAAGTTTCCCGAAGAAGCGCTTGGTATAGTTCAAGTCTCACCCAAAGGCGTCCCGACTGGGGGTGGGGAAGAAAGGCTCAGCCCGTCGACTGGTCCCAGGAGTCAAAGGCAGTCTGTGATGGAGTCCTCCCTGACTTGTACGCGATGGTGTCTTCCCCTACATCCCCCCTTTCTCGGGCCATTTTTATACTGTTTTTTACCTTCCAGGTGGAGTTTGGGTGACTTTAGTCATACATACCTTTATTGTGATTGGTGTAAAATTCTCTCGCCTCGGTTTAAAGGTATAGCTTACGAAAAATTCAGGGCGCAGACTCAAAGAGGTGTGGTCGCACCTTGGAGGCAGGTAGCCTTCGGGATGGAGGTGTGTTTTGGTATTGAAATGCATTANTCATCAAAATTTGACAAAATGTTGGCTCAGGGTGGCAATTAGGCAGCTTGTCGGTTTCAGAGTACCATCTCGTTCCCATATCTGCTATACATCGCAGGGCAAGGCCACGGAAGATTACATTCCGTTCCATCCCCCATGTAGCTTCGCAGGCAATATTGTACAGGGAATCGCAGATGTTGAATTCATGCCATCTGCAGCTGTTTTCTGCCTCAGAAGCCTCTTGATTTTATACTTTTCCTTAATGTGTGAACAATGCTGTACTTTTATATTTTTGGCCAATTTAGTAATTATTCCACACTCCAGTAAGCTGGCTTTCAAAAGAAGAGGTGGAGTTTGTGAGAGATGTACGTTCAGTTTATAGTATTAACCTTGTTGTCTGGGCCTCAGGGATGAAGCATAGTTTATAATGAATGTAAAGATTTGGAAAGTAATTCATGGAACTGATCAGTATGAACAACCCACTTAGTCTCCACATTTTCAACTCCGTCTCAAACCACAACAAGAATACTGAAGAAAACTATAAAAAAAAGTTTCTCATAATTGGTATTAAAAGTGTAATTACTATTTGTCGTGGTAGTCCTCAAACCAGGACATTATTAGGAGGTATTAGGAAGACACTTTCCCTTCCTCCAAAACTACAAGATTTCAGGGGGAAAAAAGCAACTGATGAGAAGCAGAAACCAAAACATTTTGTCCCAGCGTCTAGGTTTCTATTCTGATTGAAATAATATGTCTTTAAAATTTTCTAACCATAATTTTAATAATACAAAAAAGTAAGAAAAGGATATCTCTATATTCAATTAAAAATTGGATATTAGTTCAACTCTAAAATGATTTTGGAGCTAGCACAATAAAAGAAAGTCTAGTATAAGGCCAGTTACCTTAAGACCTTTATGTACAATGAGAGAAAGGTTTCAAGTTTCTACTCAGAGCAATCAGCTTTTCTGTTCCCCTTTGTCTTGGACAGTGGGTTGGGAGACAATTTGTTTTTATGCACACCTCCTCGTTGCTTTAATTTCAACTGCCAAAAAAGCTCCCAAACTGTTAGCTATTTTCCTACTTGTTTATGAAACCGTATTGTGACTACAAAGGATCTGATGCTGATTTGGAGCAAGTATTTTGTCTCTGAAGTAATCATAATTAGCTCTTTTTTCTCCTTTATTTTCAAAAATATTCAGACCCAAAAATCACCCCTTTCCAGTTGAAGTTCTGTGTGATTGTCACTTTTTTTTTAGAGAGGGAAAACTACAAAATTCTCCACAATTTACTTCTGCTTGACTTTCTTATCTTTCAGTTGAAGGTTTTCCTGTAGTACTTATGCTGCCTGTTTCCTGCATCTCTGAATATGTAATGCCTTTATTTTTTTCAGAATTAAAGCTACTAAGCAAAAAGACCTTTCAAAAACCTCCTCACACAAAAACTTAAAGCACCGGCATTCATTTTCAGTGAAAAAGTCATTCCAGCAAGGACAGAGCATTTAATGTTATAAGGTTTAATTATAAATGAATTAAAGTTTAGAAGAAATGTAATTAGTGCTGTCTTCATTAGTTTGTAGTCAATCTGTACAATGCTAAATCCTGTAGTAACTTTTGTGGAATCTTAAGAAAATCTGCATTGGAAAGAGGACTTAGAGCACATCTTCAAAAACATTGGGGGGTTTTGGTTTGGTTTGTTTTTTTTTTTTTAACATATGCCAGTGAGAATAATTACTAAATATGTAGTTTAGAATACAAAAATAATTAAATTCTGTTTGGCTTCTTCTGCTCATACTGAATGTATTAGGTAGTCTTCATTTCATTCCTAGTGAACCAGTAGCTCTTTTATAAGAAAGAACATAAATAAAAATCGCTGGAGTAAAATATTCAGAACCTGTTTCTGGCAGCACATAATTTACCAGACATTGTATATTTTCTTCTTGAGCAAGTTCAATACTGTTTATAAAGCTTATGGAAATATATAAGTAATCAAGTAAGCTTGACTAATAGATAAAATATTTATCAAAAAAACCCAAAAAAACTTCTTATAATAGCCAGGTAGCTATATAATGTGTTGGGTTTTTTTTAAATTTAATATATTACACTTGCTGATAGCTGTTGCATAGAGCAAGAATGATATTCTGGGCTTACCAAGTCAACAGAGCAAAGGAACGCCTCTCTCAGCAAATAAAAATGAGTGGAAATTTGAACAGAGAGATCAGTACTGTGTGGAGACATACCTGAGTAGAAGCAAAAAGGCCAGAGAGAACAGAGAGCCCAAATACAGGAAAGGAAGAAGTAGATATGGCAATATGTTCACTCAAGTGTGTTTGCCTTAGCTACAAGAGAATAATGAAGCAACTGAAATAAGAGGTTGGCTTAATTATTTTTTAGCAGTTACCACTCTACCACAAAGTCTGGTGACTCAGGCTTTCCCATGTCATTTTATTTTATTTTATGTGTGATGGCTTTTATGTTGCCAGGTGAACTCAATGGGCTGGCGTTTTTTTACATGTGTAAAATAACTTTAAAATAAAAGCCTGTGTTTACTGCAAGCCTCCATTTTTAGAAGTTATTTTATTCTTTCAAGAAAAAAAATGGCTGATACTTCACTTGTTTCATTACTTTTGGTAGCGTGAAAATCTTAATTAAGTACGGTATTGCAGCAATCAAAGAGAGCACTGAAACAACACAGACAGATAGAAGCTAATAAGGTTTTATGTCACTTAGTCCAGCAGACAGCTCAACATCTCACTGCTTTGCCAAGCAGCAAAAATGTAGCTTGCTTTTATTTGAAAGTACCTTACTAATTGGAAGGAATAGGAATTGATCTCATGTAACATAGACGTTGTTGATTCCTGTGCAGCACAGTAATTACATACAGACTACTTTACAATTCAGCTCAATTTTTTGCAGGTTTGTTTGTACTAAGAGACAAGAGTATGGTACGTGAGAACATTAATATAGTTGGATTGGCTGGCAAAGGTGGAATTCCTGAGCTCAGAACAGTTTCTGTTATCTGATCCCATTTTTGTCTTAGTTTAAATAGCTGATGTAGTAAATGATATGATGTAATCAGATAGCAAGAACAAATAATGAGTGTTGAATTGCTAATCATAGAGGCGTAAAACTGAAGTACAGCTAAAGAGATGACATAACCTGTCTTTTTGTCAGATAAACTTTAGTCATTCTGCTATTCAAGATGACACTATCAGATATACAAGACCATTATAAAGTTTCTACTTTTAAAGATGTGGGCATTTATAAAGAAAGAGAGAAAGAGAAAAAGAGTGAAAGAGTGAAAGAAGGAAGGAAAGAAGGAAAGAAGGAAAGAAAGAAGGAAGGAAAGAAGGAAAGAAGGAAAGAAGGAAAGAAGGAAAGAAAGAAGGAAAGAAAGAAGGAAAGAAAGAAGGAAAGAAGGAAAGAAAGAAAGAAAGAAAGAAAGAAAGAAAGAAAGAAACCCCAACAACTTGGAAGGTATGTTACAGGGATGGTTTCTGTATCAGTAGGAAAAAAATAGTACAAGCACTACAGAAAGGACTTCGGAGATTTTTACTTTTTTATTATTATTAATTTCAGGTTGAATTCTAGTTGCTTTTTGGTATTCTATCTTCTTGTATTTAACATTCATAGTTGCAGTTGTGTGGCTACTCATTTGGCATTGTTCCATTCTCTGGATAATGTACTGTTACTACAGTCAAGAAGTGAGTGCGTTGTAAAATTTCTGGTGGAGAAAAGACACTGAAATTTTTTCTTAACATTGCTTCTTTTGCTTATTGGAACACTCTAAATTTCATTTAGGACATCAGTTTGAGGAACATTGAAGGTGCTTAGTTTTTTTATATTGGAACATTTTTTTGGCCAGAACTTTATCCCAGAGGAGATGCAAGTAGATCAAGTCACTAGTTAAGACAGACTCATATACAGTAGAAAACATCCTTCAGACAGGGAGATTTGTTGGGTTTGTACTTGAAATCATAAAACTGAACAAGTACAACAGCAAATACGTACCCAAAACATGTTCTGTTAAAAAAGAGGAATGGTGAACTGCCTTCCTCCATCTACATATGAATTTGTATACTACTAGTTCGCAAAATCATCTGTCAGAATGTGTGTCTCAGCTCAATTTATGGACCATATAGTCAGTATTTTAAGGCCTTTGAAATGTAAATTCTTCCTTAGAAAAGAAGTAAGATCAAAATTATCTTGTAAAAATTCAAGACAAAAAGAAACATGACATAGTTGTATAGCAAATAGAACAAAAATTGAATCTGACAAGTTTAGGGCACCACAAAATATGATTACAGTTCTGTGACTGATTTCAGAGCAATCCACAGTCAAACCCAGTGCAGAGAGTCTCCAGGTTATGATGGCATTTAATCAGTTTACAAAAGGCAACAGGTGAAATAGTGGCTGGTTCTGCATTATAACAGTTATCATCTGTGACAATTTAGTATAATGGTTTCATGCCTTTTCCGTTGAATTCACAGAGAAGTAACAGAAATACAAACACAGCAATGTAATTACTGTAATAGAAAAGATTTTAGTAATCACTGTCTGCCTACCTGTGCACTTGTATTCTGAATGGCCATATTTATGTCTGTACCATCTTTATAGAATTCATGTGACACATTAGAGAAAAAAACCCCAACCCAACCCCCAAGCTCCTACTCCCACCAAAAAGACAAAGCTATCGAAATATTGTAAAACCTTGATAAAGGGAAGAAAGCAAAAGATGGAGAATGCAGAAGCTGAGATATCATATATGTCAAATTTTACGCTACATGGGACTTTTCTTCATGTTAACAGATTTATTTACTCAGTGATTTTTTAATTCATTTTAGCTCAGTTATGTCTGGGACAAAATGTAAAAGACCTATAAAAATAATTTCGTATTACTCAAATAAGACACTGAATTTTCTGTCTTGGAACTCAGGAAAACTAACCAGTAACTGATGTGATATAAATGTATTTATTTAATTTTTGTTTAATTTAGTGGCATTTAACCTTAGATGAGGAAGTAAGCCTGTTCTTAAAGATGACTTTTCCTTCAGGACTAAATGGCTTAAGTTTAAAGTTACAGCCAAATTACCTCAGTGTAATTTTGATGTCTTCATTGGACTTGCACTAGCCCGCTGACTTCTTGATTCAGTAAATCCTGTGGAGCTGATGCTATGAAATGATTGACTGTTACAGTTTGAACATTAATATATACTGTTGATGAGATACTGTTGTCAAAGTCTTTGTATCAATCAGGTTGTTGCAGAAGAGTCAGAGATCACTCAGACAAATCTGATCTAGTGATCAATTTATTGAGTTCTAAGCAGTAAATTTAGGTATGTGAAATATTTCTTAAGAACAGATGGATTGGCAGTCAATACTACACTATTAAGTTAGTGTAGGATACAAAGATTTTTACTTCAGCTTACTATACATATCTTAAATATTACATGCATGCACAAAAAGTCAGTTTCCAACCTATCGATGTCTGGTGTCAGGTAAGGGATCTCTCAGCTTTGAGGAGTAACCTTGAGAGGCACCCCTGCTCAAGGGGGGATCACTGATACGTAGCCAGCTTCTATGGAGGGAGAGCTCAAGGGGCCCTGATGGATGCAGATATTTATAGTGTAAAGTGGTTGATTTGTAGTCAGATTTTCTGCTGTCTTAATGCAGTTTTGGCCGCTTATCAGCCTAGTGTCCAGACAAACCATTTTTTTAGGCTTTGGTGCTGAGTTCTCACTGATAGCTGCACCCAATAGAATCAACTTTGATTAGGTCTACTAGCTGAGCATCTGCCTGGACCAAAGTCCAGTTAGTTAAAACAGGAGGACTGCATCCGTCACACAGGTGAGCACAGATGGAAAATTTCCGATGTGGTTTTACAAC
>VYZM01006831.1:53144-65392 GCA_013398915.1 Dromas ardeola
TGGTGGATTAAAAGGCATACCTACTATGACAATACAAAGTATCCCGATCCATTTCTGTGCAAGCCACACAGGGAGCTAGAGGGCTGGTGCAGAACTGTTCGAAAGTAGTATCTTTCTTCAAGTGTCCCTTCTAAATGGATTAATGAAAGCTGTAGACAGCTAACACCAGAAAACTTTTGCCCTAATGCCTGTAAGTTATACCCAAGTTCCAAACACTCATCCAGTGGGAACAGTGGAAGACAGAAAACAGTGGAACATCCCATGGAAGACAAATAAAAGGTTTTCAGACAATATGGCTAATTATTGCTGAATCTTACACTTAGTGGTTATTGTTTCTGCAATAACTATTTGTTTGCTTGCGACAATATTACATTTTCTCCAGCTGTTGATCCAAAGATGGTCTTCCATAGTTTTAGCCATGGGAAATTAACAACTCTGGTTTTTAATGAGGATCTGGGCTCTGCTCGGGGTTCTCTTGCCAACTGCATGAACAGTGATTTTTCACTTTTCAGTGTGTGTCGTGTATGTTTAACCACGTCATGTACTTCATTCAGTCAGCTTCAAAAATTCAACCAGATTTTGTGTTATTACACGCACTGTGGTGATAGAAGGCGGCAAGAGAATACATGAACAAAATACACAAAAAAATAGCCACCTTCCTTGAGTCTCCTGTAATATCACACTGAAATTTAAAGATCATGTTTCACGCTGCTTTTTTACTCTTTTATAGTGCATGGTATCTCATTTGTCTGTTGTGTGCCACTTTGATGTGTCCATGATACATACTTTTGACTGTAACTATCTTCATGGTATGCTGAAGTTTCCAAGTAAATGTGATATCTGATTTATTGGTAGCCAAGTATAACTTTTCTTTGTCTTCAAATAAATGTAAAGAGAGATTTAAAACCAATCGTCATTCTAACTATTTCTTTCCAAAAGAACTGCCCTAATAAATTAAAATTTAAAGGAGCAGTCATGCAAGTTTTATTTCAATGCATTTGATTTTCTGCATTTAAATGATTAATTCACTTCCAGTTATATTCTGCTTAGTGAAGACATATTCAAAAAACAACCTGTGTTCAAAGAACTGTTGGCATGGTAATTTATTCTCATTTAAAATCCAAATTATAGGTCGTTAGGGATCCCCTATTCTGGGGGGAATGCCCATCATTGGTTTTGTTAATGAGTCTCTAACGCTGTAATTCTGTATGAGTACATGCATTAATTTACATGTAAAACTACCAGTATGATTTAACTAGATTTGCTCTAATGTCACAACTTCTAGAACTAAATTTAGATGAAGACAGAAAAAATCCTGACTTTAATATGTAAAAAGATTACAATCGTAAATGACACTAGCCTTGAAATGAAATGCTTTTACTCAAAATCTGGAGGACAAAAAATAATTCACTTAGTACTTTGAAGGCTTCCTATGGCTAGTATAACAGGTAATATATAAATTACTGTAAAATACATTTTTCAGATATTGATTTTAATAATTATTTTACCTAGGTGAGGGGTTTGGTTTTTCTTTTAAAAAAGCTTTTGTTAATGATTACTGAGGACAGCTCTGATTGATCGTATTTTTAAGCTCATCATGTGACTCAGAATTCAAGCTGGTAAAAATCTGTAATTCATTTCATCTTAGGATGTTTTAGATGTAAAAGTCAGCCTAGTTTTTGCATAATTGACAATCCTTTGGATGCATTGGTGTTGTATCAAAGTGCTAATGAAAGAAAAAAGATGACTTAGACTACTAAAAAAATTGGGAGATCTGATTTTTGTGACATTTTGAACAGGGATACAGAATTAAACATTTAACCATTTCCCTACTCCTTTGACACTTACTCACACAGGTATAGGGAGGTTGTGAACTCCTAATAATTCTGATTTGTTTTATTTGATGCCTGGTTTAACATTTTCTTCTTAGAGCTTTAAGTTAGAAGCAAGTCATCAGAGAATTAAGGGTGTTTGGTCATTGCTGTTCTATAATGGGCGTGTGCGTGCGTGTGTGTGTTTATGTCACACAAAGGTGAAAGATACACTATTTTACTTTAAGGTCTGTCTAATATACCATCTGACTTACAAGCAAAATCAGGGGCTTGTCATGAGATTTAATAATAGAAAACTGTACGTTAATATTTTAAATAAGATTAATCTTATGTGCAGGTCCCAAATCAATTTTATTAACGCAGTGGTCTTAGAGTGGAATATTAGTTTAAAAAATGTTATACACATCTGTCAATAATGTGGTTTTTAAAGGTGCAGTTCTTGTGTAACATTCTGTAGGGTGTCTGCCCCCTTCATACATGCTACAAGTATATCTTTTGGCACAGGACTGAAGGGCAGGATAAATTACCTGTATTCTAACGTGACTTCACTGATTTAGTTGGATATCTCTATACAGGGGTCAAATGTACAAAAAGCATATTTTAAAGCAATGAGCTATGCACCTATCTGCAAGCCAAGAACTGTGCTGCTTGTTCTTTCCTGTTCTCCAGTAACATTTTGACCTGATTCTATAATTGACATAGATAGGAGATAGATAGAAGCCATTCAATATTAGAGGTAATGTTTTAAACAGGAAAGATGTAGCAGTGTCCAGTGGCTGTGAAGTAAATTGAGGGAAATTAAAATTAAAACAAAGTACATTTTTTTAATTGTTAGGGTAATTTACCATCAGAACTATATATATATTGAATCCTTTGAATCAGATGAGAAACATTTCTAAAACATTATATTTTTAACTATAAATTGCTATGCTAGACTGAGAAATATGCATGAAATCTCTAACTTTATGAAGGAATTCTAAGTCTCAATTCCCAGTCTCAATTCTTTGCATGGCTTCTGAATTTGTCTAATATTATAGTAACAACTTATAGATTTGCCAAAAGGGCAAGACTTTAACTTCTGTATTACTTATTCATATATTCCTTTTGGGACCAAGATTACTATGAACATATTTAATGACAAAATATATTTGGTAATACAATGCTTGCAGGTCTCTTCATATGTGTAATCAAAAGACTGCTCTAAGTCTTTAATGCACTTTAAATTTCTCTCAGTCAAAACTGAATGAAAAATCCAATGTTTCAGGATACCACAAGGATTTCCGAGGATCCTTTAGTGTGATGTTTACTGAATTCATGGTTAAAATTCAAATTACCAATGCCGAATCATAACAACCTGCAAAGGATCCTTGCTAACAGTCTATTGCCTTTCTTTTGCGACTGTATCATTTGCATTTGTTCTACATGGAACAAGAATAATAATGACTGGACATGCTGCAGTGAATTCTCAACCAAAAGCCCTCAACTTTGGGGTTTACTTCATTAAAAAGATTTAAACAAGGCAACGTCTGCCTGCCTTCAAAGCACAGGACATAGGAAAATTGTTCAGAATTTTTCAAAGGTGCAAATTTCTGAATTATCTACTTAATTTTAATCCTTTTGAAAGAAGACTCTTTTGAACCTGTTCTTCTTCCCCTGAAGAAGAATCACGTACCTGGCACATACTGCCTGTGACATACGCACTCACAGCTGTTTTGAAATACTAAATCCTTTAGCTATGTTTCCTTTTATACATAAAGAGGTGTAATTTGTGCAAATGCAATTTAATAAGCAGCCCAATTATAATTTACAAATTTAGAAATACTCTTAAATTTTGTTTCTGTTTCAATTAAGCAGTTGCCTAATTATTCTATAAACAGAATTAGTTAACAGAGAGGGAACCAAAAATGCAAACAGGAATTAAATCATTCACTAAGCTGTTCAGCAAAGTGAAAGGCACTGCACGGTCTCTTTTACTATTTCAGCCAATATGTTCTTGTCCATGTTCTGATTCAGCAATGTATTTATGTGCCTGAGCAATTCTCAGGGCCCTGAGGGCACCATCAGCCCTGACTGTCCCTGCCCACACCCTGGCCCCCACCCCACCCGCCCACGGCCCAGGACCCCATGGCAAACCCCCGGGGCTCCCCTCCACCTGCCCACAGCCCAGGACCCCATGTCAGCCCCCAGGGCCACCAGCCCCTGCCCCAGCGATGCAGCAGCAGGGCCGGTCTCCAGCTCCCCACGCCCTGCCCTGCTCAGCCATGGGCTCTGCCAAGCCGGGCCCGCCCATGGGCCCGCATCCCAGCCCGGCCTCGGCCCATGCGGGGCTGGGGCTGCCCTGGTGCCTCCTGACTGCCCTGCTCCTGGCTGGGGTGGTGGGACAGGCCCTGGCTGCCAGGCCCTGCCCTGATAGCCCCCCTGTCCGGGGGAGATCCTGATGGGCCGGCACCCGGCCCCACGTCACTGCCAGGCCCTGCGGTGCCCTGCAGCTTTAGCATGGCTTGTTGGTTATCATCCAGCGCTCCACTGACAAGGTTACCTGGTATGTTCCTAGCCAAATTAAGCAGAGGGCTCAGATACAGCACATAAAAGGAACTGATCTGCAATGTGCTGGCAAAGGTTGTCAGCCACGAAAAGCAGACAAGCAAGAGGGATGGCATTATTTGAGTGCCTGGAGTATTATAGAAAGTCCAAGCTGTACTCCAAGCTCTCATAAAACTGGAGAGCTCTGTAACAGTCATGAACTGCGGGAAAGACAAGCCCTGTGATGGTGGCTGTGGACCTTCTCTGACACGGGCTCTGGACTGGAGCTAGCCTACATCCCACCAGCTCAGGAAAAGGAAGGAAGAAAGACCCTATGTCTGCCTGCATAATATGCCCATGTGCTTCACGTGAGTATTCGGTATTTTTTTCTCTTCTGAAACTCTGAAATGTGTCTCGTAAGGGGACAGTGAGTCTTCCAGGACTTTGAGGCTGATCAAGTTAGATCTCTTCCTTTACATGAGTTCCCAAGAAAGACCAAAAAGATTTTAAAGTAAAAAAGAAAAAACAATTCTTCATAACGATATACCTCTCGATATACATCTCTTTTTAAATAGAGAGAATGCTAGACAGAGTGTTGCAACAAAATAAAATGGGCTTATAGCCATCTTGCCTCTTGGACACTTTAGCCTTCCAGGCTGGTTCCATGCCTCCAGGCCTGGCTTCGAGGTGGTATGGAGCTCTGCACAGCCTCCTTGTTGTATCTCTTACTTTCTTTGCTTTCTGTGTACCACATCTTCTGAACCTGTCTCCTGGAGGAGGCTCAGGTTGACAGGGAGACACAGTCTCTTCTCATCTCCAGAGGGGTCTGCCAGCTCAGCCACTCCCTTTTGAAAGGAACATAATATAGATTAAAAAATGTTGATCCCATCCATCTATGACACACCTGCATCCTTTCACCCAGGGTTATGTTCAGTCATTATGATTTTACACAGTAGAGTCAAATTAAAAGATTTGCAGTCTGTAATGCACTTTTCCCCCATGTACCTCATCTCTTTCACCACAGTCTTTTTTATTACAGGGTGAGGAACTGTGCACAGTTGCATCAGCTGGTAGTTTTTCAGTGCTGATTTCAGCTACTTGGAGGGAATCCCTTGCCTAATTATTCCATGTGGTCATAACAAATTTATATCCAGGCAATTTTCTTCACTCCTCGCTTCCAGAATGTCATTGCCTGATGACCAGGTGGAATGGTTGCTACTAATAAACAGAATTCAGGGTTAAGCTAAAGTGGTAAAAATATTCTAAAATGTTACTTTAAACTATATCTACTATTTTCCTATATTAATTTTAATTTCTCATANCCACGGCCTAGGACCCCATGGCAAACCCCCGGGGCTCCCCTCCACCTGCCCACAGCCCAGGACCCCATGTCAGCCCCCAGGGCCACCAGCCCCTGCCCCAGCGATGCAGCAGCAGGGCCGGTCTCCAGCTCCCCACGCCCTGCCCTGCTCAGCCATGGGCTCTGCCAAGCCGGGCCCGCCCATGGGCCCGCATCCCAGCCCGGCCTCGGCCCATGCGGGGCTGGGGCTGCCCTGGTGCCTCCTGACTGCCCTGCTCCTGGCTGGGGTGGTGGGACAGGCCCTGGCTGCCAGGCCCTGCCCTGATAGCCCCCCTGTCCGGGGGAGATCCTGATGGGCCGGCACCCGGCCCCACGTCACTGCCAGGCCCTGCGGTGCCCTGCAGCTTTAGCATGGCTTGTTGGTTATCATCCAGCGCTCCACTGACAAGGTTACCTGGTATGTTCCTAGCCAAATTAAGCAGAGGGCTCAGATACAGCACATAAAAGGAACTGATCTGCAATGTGCTGGCAAAGGTTGTCAGCCACGAAAAGCAGACAAGCAAGAGGGATGGCATTATTTGAGTGCCTGGAGTATTATAGAAAGTCCAAGCTGTACTCCAAGCTCTCATAAAACTGGAGAGCTCTGTAACAGTCATGAACTGCGGGAAAGACAAGCCCTGTGATGGTGGCTGTGGACCTTCTCTGACACGGGCTCTGGACTGGAGCTAGCCTACATCCCACCAGCTCAGGAAAAGGAAGGAAGAAAGACCCTATGTCTGCCTGCATAATATGCCCATGTGCTTCACGTGAGTATTCGGTATTTTTTTCTCTTCTGAAACTCTGAAATGTGTCTCGTAAGGGGACAGTGAGTCTTCCAGGACTTTGAGGCTGATCAAGTTAGATCTCTTCCTTTACATGAGTTCCCAAGAAAGACCAAAAAGATTTTAAAGTAAAAAAGAAAAAACAATTCTTCATAACGATATACCTCTCGATATACATCTCTTTTTAAATAGAGAGAATGCTAGACAGAGTGTTGCAACAAAATAAAATGGGCTTATAGCCATCTTGCCTCTTGGACACTTTAGCCTTCCAGGCTGGTTCCATGCCTCCAGGCCTGGCTTCGAGGTGGTATGGAGCTCTGCACAGCCTCCTTGTTGTATCTCTTACTTTCTTTGCTTTCTGTGTACCACATCTTCTGAACCTGTCTCCTGGAGGAGGCTCAGGTTGACAGGGAGACACAGTCTCTTCTCATCTCCAGAGGGGTCTGCCAGCTCAGCCACTCCCTTTTGAAAGGAACATAATATAGATTAAAAAATGTTGATCCCATCCATCTATGACACACCTGCATCCTTTCACCCAGGGTTATGTTCAGTCATTATGATTTTACACAGTAGAGTCAAATTAAAAGATTTGCAGTCTGTAATGCACTTTTCCCCCATGTACCTCATCTCTTTCACCACAGTCTTTTTTATTACAGGGTGAGGAACTGTGCACAGTTGCATCAGCTGGTAGTTTTTCAGTGCTGATTTCAGCTACTTGGAGGGAATCCCTTGCCTAATTATTCCATGTGGTCATAACAAATTTATATCCAGGCAATTTTCTTCACTCCTCGCTTCCAGAATGTCATTGCCTGATGACCAGGTGGAATGGTTGCTACTAATAAACAGAATTCAGGGTTAAGCTAAAGTGGTAAAAATATTCTAAAATGTTACTTTAAACTATATCTACTATTTTCCTATATTAATTTTAATTTCTCATACCTTAAAAGACGAGCGCCAACCTTGAAGAGACGTTGGTCAAGACTTACAATATGTTCACTTTCCTAATTACCCAAAGATCTACCTCTTCATATGCTGCTCCAGCATATGCCTTTGCAGACTTGTTTCTCTTTGCTCACATAAATATGAAATGTTTTCTTACACTGAATAATTCAGGAGTATTTGTCCAGTAATGATATCAGGCTGTGGGTGCTTTCAATGAAACCAGTGGTTAAAAAAAAATTCTACTTAATTTAGGGAATTAGATAATTAGGTATAGTGTGTCTCCTGAAAGCTCTTTGGGTGTTTTTCTTCTGAATCAAAATTTTGTCTTTGTTTTTTTAACCAAATTGTTGCTAAAAATCCTGTTGTCAACTGGACAGGTACAGTCTGAATATCAAAACTGGAAGCCCTGTCAGTTAAGTTTATACAATTCTATACAATTTATACAATTATAGAATTGTATAAAACTTAACTGACAGGACTTAAAGAAAAACTTTCTTTCCTTAAAGAAAACTTGGTAATCAAAGGTATCCTCAGTTTGGGGTGGATTCTAGTTCATATTTTCAAGCTTAAAAACTAAGATTATTTAGATAATAGTCTAGACAATGGAACTGGGCTTTTGATTGAGACATTATGCAGGGAAAGCATACAGTCCTGGGACAGAACGTACTGCAGAAGTTCTGTTTAACATTTTGTCCTTAGAATAGTGTAATCCAATAATTTCAAGATAGTAATTATCTACAGAAGTTGAGTACAGTTAATATGAAGCCTTGCTTCCATGGGTACATCTGAATCTCACTTTCAGGTCAGTTGAAAGCATACTGAGGGTTTTTTTTTTTATTCATTGCACTGTTTTTGTGTTGGGATTTTGGTGTTTTGGGGTTTTTTTGGTCTCACCATTAACTGTTATACTTTGCAGTAATGTAAATGTTCTGCATCTGCAAATCACTTAGTACAATAACTAATGAAAGCCTGAGAGTTACAAACCCACCAGAAAATAAAATTTTGTTTCTACACCGTTTATAGAGAAAGTTTTTTAATCTATGCAAAATTTAAGTAAAACGGATTTTCAGAGCTTTAAGATCCTTCTGGAAATACAGGCTCAACCCACAAAAAAAATTTACTGCATTGATTTCTCAAGAGTATCATATCCTGCATACTTCTCTCCTTTAAAATATTCTTTCAAAAACCCCAGAAACTAGTAATATTCTACAGTTACTTTTCAATCTGACTGTTGTCTTTGCATGTTTTGATGTATGGTTGTAATAGTACTTTCCAGATTCTTCACTTCCAAGAATTCATTCCTGCAACTTGGAAACAGTTGCTGTTTTTTAAACCTCTAGTTTAAATGGTTTTCACGTATTGCTATAAGTGATTTGTAATGATTTGTAATATTGTCGGATATAGAAATATTAAGTAGTAGAGCTTGTAGCAAATAAAGNTAATCTCAGCAGTTAAGTACAGAATGAGAAATGACACACTACATTATGTTTAAGTAGCCCTATGGAAGTAAATTGGATTATTCGCCTCAGCAAAGCAAACAGGATTTGGTCCTTTTATGTATAAAATGCTTTGGTCTAATTTGGAATAAAAACTTTATTTCCTGACAGATGAAGCAGGAGTAGGTGAATACTGTTGACCTTTTCCATATCTGTTCTGCATTTTATACAGGAGGACTGCAAAATATGTCAGCAGTTTACAATGAAATGGAACCATCTGTTAAAGAAGCATTCTAAAGCTGCCATAAAACTGCATTTGTAAAAACTAATTAAATAAACATTTCTTAATGTTGCTGATTATCAGGTAATAAATATAAATAATATCAATAAATATATTTGATTAATTCAAGATATGTTTAAAACCACAACTTATTTTCATTAACTTTAGAGCTGAGCGAACACACATGAATATACATTTAAATGCTTTACCAAGTTGAAGACTTAGATATAAACGTGATTATCATCTGAAAATTTAGTGTCCCGATCGAGGTCCCAATTCTTTGCCTATTCAGATTAAAGGCGGAATTAGATATAGTGGAAGAAGAGTTTGGGTCCAATAACATACTACGTACAGCAACGCTTCTTGCAGTTTCATAAGACTTTTGGAAATAATTTTTCCAATTTGAACACTTTTCACTAAATTCACTTTTCTAAGGAGGGCTTTTTAAGCTTTTTGTGTCTCGCCAAAATTTTCCTGTTAGGATGTGGTGGTCTATTCTGTTCTGCATTGTATAAAATTCAAAGAATTGTGTCCTTCTGCTTTTTCCTATGATACGAAAGGTTCCATGTCATAGTTGCTAATTCTAAATCTGAGTTCATTCCCCAAGCAAAACTTCTCTTGATATTTTAGACATTGCTAAATGTAGTTCATGTTTTTTATAACTTTGTGAGTAAGTTGAGGGGCTCTCAGCCTAAAATACCTCAGAAAGCACAAGATAATGTTTATGATTTTGCAGATTGGTAAGGGTTTACAGGTAGATTTCATATCTTTTATTAGACCAACTGCTGTCCTAAAAAATATGGACAAACTTTAACCGTGCAGCCTTTCTTCTTGTTTGAAAGAAAGGCAACAGTTTTCAAAATTAAATACAAGATGAGAACAAGCTGCTCAAAGTTTCATTAGAAACGTACCAGTTAGACCATCTGTGAATGTAAACTGTTATTAACTGTGTAGCAGAGAGCCTGTTAATGTTGAGAAGGGGGAAATGAGAGGGAGGAAATAAAGGAGAGACAGAAATAATGCTTCTTAGATACCTAATGTTCTCATACAGAGGAAAGACAGAAATGTGAGCAGCCCAGAAGAATTAGAGAGTGAAGAGGTACATAATGAAGTTAAAGATCAGTATTGCTGTTGAGGCAATAGTTGAGGCATTCAGTGTGGTTTCCAGCCTTTTCTTTGGGAGATGTTAGTGTTGCGCTCCCTTGAGGATCTGGGTGAACTGATCAGATATATCATGATCCATTTTATAAGAAATGGATGCTCCCTGGAAGATGATTACTTTATCCTTTATTGATTGTCAGTGTGCAGTCATCCTTGTGAACAGTCATTTTTTAGTTTTACCTACATAGGTAACCGTGAGGATGTTTTGTGCAGAGTGAGGCATATTACATTCCTGGAAAATACAAGTATAAATTCAGGAATGTTGAGGGTACTAGCCTAAAAGTATTTATTGCAGCTGCATGGAGATGATGGTAAAGATTTATTTTTTGTTTGTTTGTTTAGGCATGTGTCAGTGCAACAATTAGTGTAATTTGGACCATGGGGAATTTGCTACTGAGGATGTAGGTGGGTTTGAGTCAGGGTAGGGTGATGCTTTTCAAAGGCTGAAATAAGCTGTTTCAAAAAGACTTTTTTAAAATTAAGATCTCTCACCCAGGATGCAGCTGCTTTCAGTTGCAGCATTGAGGCAAGATGTTACATGAACACCTGAAGTGAGTAATCAGTGAGGATTTTCTTTTCATATAGAGGTAATTCTTTACATGGTGTTCAAGTGGCTCTTTCAACAATGTGATGTCTTTCATTAGATGACTGCCTTCATTAAATAACAATCCTCTTGAGATGACCGAAGTGAGCATTCTGAGTGTTATCTAAACCTCAGAGAAAACCCAGTGATACTGGATGGTGTGGTCATGTTACAGCTTTTGGGGTGTGTTTTGGAAAGTAGACTTGTATATAAAATAGACATATTACTTGGTTGATATTCTATTTTTTTTATAAGTCATTGTTTTTGGAAATTATTTTGCAAATCAGCAAATTAATACTGATGTAAGAATATTCCAAAGGCTGTCTGAAGAGGTTATGATTACCCAATTTCTTGGAACAACTTGAAAAGAAATCCATGCTTTCAGTCAACATAATGAGGTTGTCTACTTTTCTGAGGTATAGTATGGGCTTGGTTAGAGTTATTAAAAAATTTCTTTTCAGGGATTTGTAAAATAATGCCATATTGTAGAGCCATTTTAGCATCCATAGGTATTCCCATAAATATTCCTGTAGTTTTGGGGAAGTGATGGTTAAAGAAATTAGTTGTGAGTGAAATGGAGTGCATAATGTTGGCAATTGCTTTAAACAAGTACTCTGAACACTGATCTTGATTTTGTAAATGACTCAAAACTGGTCGGGTGTCATCACTGTATTGAGTATTAGTATGCAAGCTAGTGCAAGCTAGTGGCTTCAAGGGCAGCCAGCAAAGGACTACTGTGTGGCAACATTTTGTCCTGTAGTCTCCAACAGAAGCATGTTATATTCATCTTTCGGATATCAAAGTTTAAAGAATTGTTTTAATGAAACCTGACAGTTCTTTGGGAAGAGTTCTCTGGATGGATATCATACACATATCATAGATCTCAGGAAAAACTAATGGGGGAAGAAATAAATCCTAGACAGGTGCATTAGGCAGTACAGTTTTCCTGAGAATTGATTTTGAGCCCCAAGTGAAAGGTGAGTGTAGAGTCTTCCTTGAGTTTCTTATAGTAGACAATGTCAAACAGTTATCTCTTGGCCTTATTGATAAAATCCTCGGATATTAAAACAAATGTAATTCCTGTTTGTTTTTTTTTTCTACAGGCTTTAACACCATTTTGTGCTTGGATCTCAAAGAACTTATAGAAAGATTGTTACAATAGGGTTTTGGGTTTGAATTTTTTGGTTTTTGTTTGTTTGTTTATTTGTTTTTTGCTTGTTTGTTAGTTGGTTGTTTTTTTGTTGTTTGGTGGGTTTTTTTTTGTTGTTTGTGGTTTTTTTCCCTGGACTGTTGATCAGGATTTATTTTCTGGAAGTGGAAAACAGTGATCCAAAGTTAGACTTCATCTCCCACAGGGTGCCTCAACTATT
>VYZM01006831.1:65453-126572 GCA_013398915.1 Dromas ardeola
TCTTCTCACTGAGGTTCAGAAGAATGAGTGGTGTTGGAAGTGGCTTCATATTCATTATATCCAATGAGAAAACATTTTATGTTGGTATAGTCCAGTTTATATAGTTTATATTCTGGATCCCTAAGTTTCTTGCATACATTCTCTGCACTTTTTACCCTGTATTACACAGCTACAGATATTCATAGAAGTTTCACTTTCAAACAGGAGTTAGATTCACATGAAAAAGGGATTTTCCGGAGAGGCATTTTCTGGAAGCTGTCAAATTTAAGAATTCATGCATTTCAAAGAAGTTTCAAACTTTCTGTTTGTCATGCCATCCAAAAAAAAAGCATTTTTTTCCCTTATAGATGAGAAACTAAGGGATAATCAAGACAAGATAAAAAATTGTCCAGAGTAGATTTTTTTTCTCCCAACTGTTTCTAAACTGGGAAAAAAGTTTTCTACTTAGTTTCTCTTCATTAACAGAATCATGGTTCTTGGACTCTTTGGATAGACTTTTATATAAATTTTGTAGAAATTAAAATAAAATAAGAATATGAGAAAAATAATGAATGCGGGAGTTTCCCTTTTGCTTCTAGCATTATTTTACAGGACTATTCCACTGTTCTGCTACTGGACCTACCTTGTCAACCTCAATTTCCGGTCATATTTAACTGCCAACAAAATTAATTTATCTCAGATTAAAGTTTATTTGATATTTTCAGCCCTCCTAACCTTAATTAATCAATTCAAGGGATATCATTGTGACAGAGTGCCAACGTGATACTTCACTCAAATTAAATGCCAGTTGTTAATTATTTTAAAATGTCATGCTACAAAAATATTACTTAAAGTAACTGTTTAGCATAAGCAAAAAATACTTAGGAAAATGCTTTTTACATGTACATGTTCACAAATGTAGTATGTAGGATAATTTCTGGAATTTGTTACACTGCTCTATGCTGGTAATCTTTTATAACTATCATAAGGAACTTATACGTGTAGTAGTCTTTGCCCTGAAATATAAATGCTTTCTCTAGCTGTTTGAAGGAAATAGATCTAAAAAAAATAAATTCCAAATCAACTAAGAAAAAATTTCAAGAATACAGTGCAAGATGAACCTTTCTGATTTGTCTTACTTCCTCTCTGATTTTCAATAATTGAGTAGATCTCAGTGGTTAAAGTTGGTTTTATTCAGTCTCTAACTGTTTAGCATTGCATAACATATATCTTTAGATAACTTCCCCTGAACTCTGTTGAAGCTACTTATACCTACTTGTCCCTGTGGTAATCCTAAGGTTTCTGTTGGACAATAGAAGGGTATTGTTGCAGGAAAAAAAAAAAAACAGAAAGCAATCTTCTTTTTAATGATTTTTATTCATTGTGAAATATTTCAATAAGCCAGGATAGTGCAATCATACTAATGTCAGATCAGAATCTAACTTGCAATAGAGAAAAACAAACATAATTCTTATGGACTGCATTAGTGCTACCTCAGGTTTTCTTTAAATGTAAGGAAATAATTCTGCCCCCCACTAGGCAATAGTAGAAGGTGGCGGGGGGGGGATAAAGGAAATTATCTGTCTGGAGTTCCAGGTCAAATTCAAAGACATCTGGATTTAACAAACAAACAAAAGAAGATGACAAGTATGGAGGCAATCTCTTGAGATGCCAAAATTTTCTTTTAAAACAAGTTGGAGCCATTGTGAGTACTGATTCATACTAATTAATTTCACAGCTTTGGAAAATATAACTCTGATCTACTGTATTTGGTGTCTATTTTGTAGAATGTTTAGCCTGCATTCATATCTTACTATAGCATTTACTATACCTCAAGCACTTATGCTTATTTATGACAGATCAAACAAAATGTAAAATCATTTTCTCAGACAAACATCTGTGACATGAACACTTTCCCAAATATAGCCAAATTTTCATAGTTTGTACAGTTAGAAAGTTATCAGGGACTATTCTATTAAGAATGGACAGATTTTTTTGGCAGTCAAAAATAGCTTGTAGCAAGACCAAAAAATTTTTAACCTTCTAATTAAAACAAATATGTCTATGACAAGAAGTATAATGCTCTATGTGTTAAACTGCATTTCAAGAGACCGAGGTTTCACCGTGAGCTCTGTTCCTAAGAGTTTGTATAAGTAAAGGCATCTTGCTTAATTAGTCTATACTTTCTCCCCCTAAATGAGCATAGTTTTGTACATTTTATATCAGTGGATATATTTTCTAATGCATGTCAGGTGTTCTGATTGTACTCTGAGGAACTGGAAAGAAAAATCTATAAATAAGCAGTTAAATGTAATTTGTTAGTCTATACAATCTGTTCATCAGAAATGGGGGTTAAAAAAACACTAATTCTTTTTTATGCTTCAACTACTTAGTTGCTGGCTGAGATATGACAGTAATTGAACAACAGTGGTGTAAAGCATAATTAAGGTGATGTGGACTAGACATCTAATGTACCTGGATCCTGGGTTTTATCTTCAGCAAAATGAGATATCTAATTTTATTAATGAATGTATGTAACCAAAATATGAAAATTTTGTCATTAAAATCTGCATGTAGCTATGGCATAAGGAGGAGAAGATTCTGGCTAATAACTCACGTGCTATTCTGGATTATAATCTCAGGTATGAGGAAGAAGATGCTTGCTTGTTCATTTTGTTTGTCAAAGATCCTAATTTCTAGATATATTTTCCTTAAATTATGTTCTAAATATTAGAGTTAATTAAAGAATGCATTATTTCAGAAACAGTGTTTTCTCTACTCGTTCTGTGAAATCTTGATCTCTTTGCAGTGATTTTTATAGTTTAGTTAACTTGAAAGATATAGGTAACAGTTTTATTCACAATTCATGAATGTGGATGCCACATAGATAATTTACCAATGCATGTAAGTGGAGAAAAGATATTTTGGCTTTTGTTAATACATCCATATGAGATTAACTTGATTTTTCTACAGTACTCCTGCAATTTTCAAACAGAATAACCAAGATAAATTATGCAATTAGCTAAAATTCATAACAGAAAATTTCTATGAGATCTAACACTGTAACTAGAAATTATTTTTTTTTCATTTCACCAGGCACAAATAAAAAATGCCGAAGTGTTTGCAACTCCCACATGCAAGACTGATCTTTCTACAAGACCCCTTAACTCCTTAACAAAATAATCACCTATGCAGACTCCCTTCTATTTTTATTCCTTTATTTGTGATGTTTCATAATCTTGGAAAAAGGCAATGTAAAATGCAAATGCTCTCTTAGGCTGCTCTTCTAAAATGAAATATAAGGTCATTTCAAAGCAAAGGAAAAAAAATTAAATCCCTCCATTCTTTAATAAACTGTACCTGTACTAAATATCTAGTCAGTAAAAGTTAAGTCAGCATAGCCTCTGGACTGTCACCATCAGTTACTCTGTAATCCTTGTGGCAGATCTAGTCAGGGAAATGCAGCCCACCGGGTTTTGAAGCCTATACTAAGAATAAACATCAGAAAGGGATAATTAGAGTCACAGATACTTCCTTGAGGGCAGGCACAGAGGAAGAACTTGGATCATAGCCATTCTTGTAGAAAGGGACCATTGCACACGTTGCCATTTTTTTCTGTGCTGTATCTTTTATAAGTAAGCTAAGGGCAATTAGTGAAATGCCCATGATAGAGGGAATTAAGAATTCTTCAAAAGAAGACTGAATTTAGAAAGAAATACTTATCAAAACCAAATTTTGCCACTCTTACTTAAGCTTCAATTTAGGTAATAGCAGTAGTTCAGGAAAAGGGTTCATCTGAATGAGAAATCAAAACTCAGATCAGTGACTGTGAAATAAAGCCTTGGCTCCAACAGTTGCTTTAGAAAGAGATTGTATAATGCAGACCATGAAAAAAAATGGAAAATAATCCATATAGATATTGTATAGCATTAATTATTCTAAGGGTATTCTTTATTACCCTTGAGTTTGAGGAAGTATTATGTAGATTAAGAGAAAGAAATATGTTCTGTCTGACGCTTTTGTATATGGATTAATAGAAAACTACCAGAGAAATCATTAGGAACTGTTGAGAGAAAAAGATAGACTTGCTGAATGAAAATGTTATGGGTTTTGCTACATAGCAGTTTGAATAAAGAAAAATGTGAGTGAGTTGATGACTTGAAAAAGAGAATTATTTTGCTTATTCCAGAGATAGTTTTTTCTATTTTTCCCATTCCATAAGGCTGGTAGATTTTAAATGTCATTCCTTCCTCAGCTGTGGAAATGTAATGTCATTTTATATGTAGTCTTGGAAACCAGTAGCCTGATAAAGTATTTATTTGAACTGTGATGATTGAAACATCAAAATTTTTTCATTATGAGCTAGATCATGCAAAGAAACTTTAATGCATTATAATATTTATTGAGTCCTGAGAAAATTTGTTTTGGACAGAAGGAGTACTCTGATATTTCAGAGTAAACTATATGCATTCATACACAAACATAACACATCAGAAGTAAAGGAAGAAATCTATAGGCTTCAGTGGTAGATGAGATACCTTTGGGAATAGGATTCCATTTGCTTTAATACTGATGATTCAAAACTTAAATCTTCTTTTCTTGATACTTGCCTATAGGAAATAAGAATTTTGAAGTATGTCTTTTATATGACTCAGTCATATTTGAGGCATACACTGTCACTGTACATAACTTACTTATTTTTAAATGATTATTCACTGACATCTTTCATGCTTTAGATGGAAGTATTTTGGCTAACTGCATTCATGTCCCATCCACGTACTTCGGATGCTCTTGCATTCCTGTGCTGCAAAGTGGACCAGGCCCAGTCACAGCATCATTCACTCTAATAGCCCATAATGCAGATCAAATTTTTCAAAACTTTGGTCTGTAAGCAGCCTTATCCATAGTCATGAAGATAATTATAAGTACTTTAATGTTACCTAATCTTTGGCATAGCTTTTATTACCAATGTTCAAGGAAAGTTAATAAAAATAGTCGTCAGGATATGAAAAGACTATTAGAATGCTAAAAGATTGCTAAAAGAATGCTAAAAGGCTACATCAGGGATGCCTACAGAATGCATACAATGATGTTATTGGTTGCTTTTGTAATGTTATTAACCTATCTGAACAAAATTTCTGCATGAAGCAGCAAATTCATGTGTGTAAGGCTTTTTTGTAACACAAGAAGTAGAGATTTCTTGAAGTTTGGCTTTAACGACAATACCAATTTTAAGCAGCTCCCAGCAATGTTTCTGAAATTAATGGAGACCTATCTGGCAGAACTTGAGGGAACAATGTGTCTTGCATGACTATATAGTTTATAAAATCATTGAACTATTGCTCAATTTTTCCATTATATAGTTATCTTTGGAGTTACAGCCCATTCTTTCAAAAGGCATTCATGCAAAAAACATAAGAACAAATATCTCAAATTACGATAGACTAGTAGAATGAAAAATATGTCTGATTCTTCATGAGAGCCTTTTTACAGAAAGTATCTTATATGCAACATATTGTACTGTAAAATTGTTGGTTTGCAACTTTTATTTTCACTTTAATGTCTGCTGGACATGTGATATGAAAGTGACTTCACTGAATCCCAGCTAAGTGGTGGGGTTTTTTTCATTCTAATAGCCACTAATAAAAATCAGGTCCCATTCTGCTAGCCATAAAAATATAGAAGTGGAAGATTCAGGTTCTGGCCCAAAAAAAGCTTCAGCTCAAAATAAGTAAGACACAGATAACAACAATAAAGGGGAACTCATAGAAAAAGCATCACTAGTTACATGTTTTAGAATTAAGAGTTAGTAATAAAGAAATCAGCAAAGAAGGGGAAAGGAAAGAAGATGAGGAGTAGATCACAGATCTCCATAGAGGGAGTTTGAACAATTAGCCATTAGCACATGACAGAAATCTAGGTTAAAGAGATAGAAAGTCTGATGAATGAATGTCCACTCATACTTGTTGGATTCTTTCTTCTCTTGTTGGAAGTCACTTCTGGCTTCTTCCTGACTGCATTTCTCTTTTCAGACTTTACACCAACATATGAAGAGACATGTTCTGGACTTTAGGCTTTCCCTAAATGAATAGGAGGCATCACATATGAATAGGTCTATTATTCATTCTTGATGCTGGACACTCAAGAGGTATGAGGAACATCAGGTTTAGAACCCTAGCTAAAAGGGTAAGAGTTCAAGATGGACTATTAATAAGTGCAGACAGAAGAAATTAAAACAGGAAACCAACTGTCAAACTAACTGCTTGGGAAACTAAGCAACAGTTAGTACAGCTTGAAGTCTTATTGTTTGTATCAAGAACAATAATGGCTAGTATTGCTGTATCAGAAGGTAGTCATTTGGAAGTGTGTTCACTGAGGTCACAGCAATTTTTATTAAAATCATTTTAATAACTAAGTAATTCATAAGGAGAAAACATTAAGCTGAGTCCACTTAGTTATAATGAAATCAGTCTGTATGTGCACTCCCTAGTGCCAGTGTTGCATCTTGTCAACCCTGTTTTCATTCACTGAGCTCAAATTCTTGTTTCCATTTAGTGTTTTCCCTTTGCCATGGCACATTTCAGAAAATTTATTAAAGGACTGGAAGAAATGTAAACAAATGCTTTTATTTTGAACCCAGAATGAAAAAGAAACAAGGCATTAGAACTGGGTGTTGTGCTTATTACAGTTGCCCATCTACATTGTTGTTCTTACTAGATGCGAAGAAGAAACGACACATGGCCACTTCAGAGGCTTGTGGAAAGGTTGAATGCTAGAGGTAAGGCAGGTAGAGCTAGAGGAAATCAAAGGTAAGGCAAGGAAGGCTGAGTGTCATAGGAAGGCACACAACATGAAGGGTGATGCAAGCAAAAGCTAAGATTTAAAAACCACCACCAGAAGACGGGCAGCTGAGTGGCAGTGAAACAAAATTAACTGGATAAATAGAAAAGTAGCCATTTAATGCTAAGTGGTTCTCATCAGAAATGGTGTTGGTGAATGGAAAAGTAAAAACATGATGCATACACAAAACAAGTTTGTGTTTTCATTTTATGTCAAAGGTTTGTATGCTTAATTCTTTAACATCCTTAGAAGTCTGCTTTTACAAGTAGGAAATAAGATGCCCTCTTAGAGAAGATAAGGAAAGGAAGTGGCTGATATACTGGTGCTGATGTGTGTGTGACCAGTTCCAAAAGAACTTCTTGAATAGGGAGAAGATTAAAAGAAAAACCTTTTTGTTATCAAATGTTAGGATGAACTGCTTATATGAGGCTCCTAATTTTAAACAGTAGAACCTTCACAGGTGCTTAAAATGACCAACAAAAGCAAAGCAGACTTGGGAAATACAGAACTACTTAAGAAATAAATTTCTATGAGAAATTAAGATGCTTTATGAATACTCATGAAAGGTACCAAGCTTTTTAGGAAACCGTATGTAGATTCCTGTCTAAAACTGCAGATTTGCAGACAGAAGTGACACAGTTATGTTGTTAGGTTACTCCAGAGTGAAATAATGTGCTAATGTAAAGACCTACTTACCTATGAAGAAATTTTATTAAACCCTTTTTCTCCAGGTCACTCTATTGCATGTTGAAAATCTCCTTTAATTATGGAGTCAACTTTGGGATTTATCTAATATCAGAAATGAAAATGTCTCCTTTAATCGGTTTCTGTAACAAATTATCAAGTCAACAAGATGATGAAAGAGCTGTCACAATCTTATTCTGACAATAAAGTCCATCATCTGGTTGTGACATCATTAGTCATCGTGGGAGCTGTATAACAGTAATAAACAATGAGTGATCTTGTCTCATTGTTAATGGTACTGCTGGAGGGATGGCCTGCACAGTGAGACAGAGTAAAAGATGGGATCCTGTGCTAATGTCTGGGAGTGCTGGGGAGATTGGCGGCTGCTGTTGACTGGGGGAGTCTGTCTGTCTGTTGACATTATCTGGCTATGAGTGCCTTCGCAGCCATGGTTACTACAAAAGATTTTCTTACAACCTTCGAAAGTCCTCTTTCCCCTGCTTCAAAAGGGCATTGGAGGGGAGGGCAGAACAGCCATGGCATGGCAGCAGGACAGAGGAAGACACTCTGAGTAGTTATGCCTGCCTGTTGCTTTTAACAAAAGCTCCCATTAAGAATCAACTCTGCTTTGGAATATTATAATTCCATTAAATGCAAATGCGTTCTCTTCAGGATAACTTAACAATACAGCTAGAATGCCATGTTTAAACTCTACCTTCAGATCCATTTAGGGAGTTGCTGACAGTCCTAACCTTATGCAGTCAATTGAATTTTAGTTTTCCCAAACTTCCAGTGGGAACTCATCTGGCCTGTCTGCGTAAATCCATGGAATAGGAGATTTTGCTCTTTGTGCCATGCAGTGAGATTTCTTTTGGCCTTACTGAGAATGGGTGGTCTTTCCCTTTTCTCTTTCCTGGTATTCTGTAGCTCAAGAGACAATTTTATGTCTATATATATATATCTATCTTAATTTCTCTAGGATTTCTTCAGAGGTTATTTCTTGTCAGGCTCTTTGAAGGCCGAGAGCACCTTTAGCCAGTGATTAATTTGGATATTGGAATGCTACTACAGAAACTTTTGTGGGTTTGGGTTTTTTTTGGCTTCACAGTACCAACACAGCAAGGTCTGTTAAAATACACAGAAATATCAAAAATATTGCAGCAACTAATGTTCAGGAAAACACACAAATGAAATACATGTCAAGAAACCCACTAATACAAATTACTTAAAAGTAATGGAAAAGGTCACTACTATGGCTTACATCAGGGGCATAAATCAGGCCTAATATGGTTTGGGGTAAACAACCCCTCAAATTATACAATGGAACATATGTATGATAAGATAAAATATATAAACAACACAGGGAAATATTTTTGTTATAATAGATACTGAGAATTCAGATGCAATATCCACTGAGGAAATGTTTTTATGTATTGAAAATATAGAATTCATACTAAAACCAATGTTGCACTCTTTTGTATTTATGGTAGTAACTGAAATATAAATATAGTACTGGCCACACAGCGTCTGGCATAGAATAATGTATTTACTATATACACTGTGGAAGTTAATATTATGGGCGTGGAAGAGCCTGTAATATTTTGTTGTCTTGTTTGGCTATAAATCCAGTGGCAGCACGTATTTTGAAGAAAAATAGCCTTCAGAGCAAGTCACAGACTGTACAGATTTCACCCATCATGTGCCTGACATTTGAAAATAACTCTGCAACTGTTGCCAGAAAACATTTATTTGCCTTGTAAATCCTATTTGTTAAAAAATATATAGGTAGGACTTACAATGCTGGTTTATTGCCCAATGTTTTGCTTTCCAGTAATGTCACAGGATCTGAATCCTTTCTTGGGAACAAACAAACTAGGTTATTCAACGGGCTGGGGAAATGGGGCTTCAGCCGAGAAAGAAAATAAATTCTTCAGTCATGCCGTACTGAGACTGACTGGTTTCTTAACATTCTGGAAAACAGAACACGGAAATTGCCTTCTTTCTTGAGTGATTAGCACATTGATAATACCAGATGCGTATCATGTTTGTTCTTCTAAAAAACATGTAGAGGAGCCTGGAGGACATTTCAGAGGAGCCTGGAGTCCTCTGAAATGTCAGCCCTTCTATACCTCACTTTCTGGGGAAAGAAAGAGAGGAAGTTTGGGACTGGATGCATAACTGTTGTGATGAGAAGGAAAACACAGGGGGAAAGGATACTAGGGGGTTGACAGACTTTTTCTTTCTTAGAAAGCTTTCTCTGGAAGGCAGAAACCAGATTTTTGAGAACTCAGAGCTACTGTTTCAGTTATGGATTTGTGTCCACTGTTGTAAAAGCACAACAACTTTAATTTTTTATCATTTATAGTAGATAAAAAAACCTATATAAATGAGAATCCCGCCCCTTCATTTTAGTATTTCTCCATCTTTGATGCTCATTATCTGACCACTTTAGAAAGGGAGTCCTGGGTCCTACCTTAGGTTTGTACCATGGATATATAAAATATCTTCCTCAGTGTTGCAGGAGGTAGTACTGGCAGGAAGACAATTCTGATGTGGTAGAGGAAAGCACTCCGTGCACCTGATTAAGACTTTATTGCAAATTAGCATAGTTTGCTGGACATTTTTAAAAATGTGTTTTCCTCAGGAAAACTCAATTATTTTTGGTGTTATTTTGGATTATGCTGACTTTCTTAAGATATTGTTAAGTAATTGAAGTTAAAAGTATGACATAGTATTTAATCCTTCTTATATTTATATATACATGTGTTTTTCCCCATTGATTTAACAGAAAAGTTAGTATAGATGTAAACAGAGACACTTTCAATTATTCCACAAGAGAAGATTTCAATATTGTGCACATACCATATCTGCACTGTAAGACAGATTGAAAAGAACATGTCCTCTATTCCATACCTTCTTGTATCTGTTTACTTCTATTTCTGCAATAGCATAGGAAGATCCAGAGGAAGAAAAGGAGAAAAAGAATGAGGTTTTGTCAAAATTCCACCAATCAAGAAACATACTTTGTAAAAACTCAACCTTTGTAACTACTGCATAGCACTAGTTAATGGGAACAGTCTGTTAGCAATGAATTGTAGGCATTATTTTTAGGAGAAACTACATCAGAAGACAGTCACAGACATTTTTTTCTCCCTTGCTGAGGGAAAATCTTTGGGATCACTTACTATAAGAAGAAGGTCTAAAATGGAACAAACACAAATCAACAAATGTAATCAACAACTGATTTTGTAATCAGACTCTTTTTTTCTTGCAACCTGATGTTACTGAAGAATAATAGTTCACTTATGACTTAAACTTTCAGTTCTTAAAATTTGCTAAGGATTTTTAGTATTGAGACTAGCATCTTGCATATCATTCTGCTGGAACGTTACGTGGGCATGTAAGAATACTCTGGTTTGTGTACCATTATGATGGATGAATTGATAAGCTGCTCAGATGTGATGGAGAGTCTACCATCCCTGGAGGTATTCAAGGCCAGGTTGGACGGGGCTTTGAGCAACCTGGTCTGGTGGGAGGTGTCCCTGCCCAGGGCAGGGGAGTTGGAATGAGATGATCTTTAAGGTCCCTTCCAACCCAAACCATTCTGTGATTCTGTAATACATAGCTAGGAAGGCTGGCTAGGAAGTATGATTAACTAGTAAGTATAGGCATACTAGGAAGTATGAATTTTCCAACTTCTTTTGAGTTTCTTTGTGGTTACTAAATCCAGTTTTATAGCAGAAGGGATGTGCAATTTTAAAATACTAGTAGCATTTCTTCAAAACATAGCCTTTTACTTTATTGACAATAAAATAAGAATACGGGGTTTTGTCAGATTAGTCACCTGCAAACTGTTAAACAGTATTGCTTATGATACATACATGTCTTCTCATTCTTTCTCCCATTATATCTAGATTATCTGAGAGAAGTGTATTCCTTGACTGTTATTAAACTGCTTTGTCAGGAACCTTCAGCTGCCCAAGTCTGATAGATAAAGCGCTTTACTGCATCTTCTAGAGTAAAATTCTGCTTCCTTATAGCTATTGCTATGGTATCCTATGACAAAATCTTTTTCAATTATTATGTAAATTATCTCATTTTAAAATATATGTATTGGATATGAATTATAAGAAATTAAATTGTTATGTTTTCAAGTGAGTGTTTGACAGTGAATGATTATGTCCTCTTTAAGAGAATTATGATTATAATTCCAGCTGTCAGGAATTCCAATTCACAACAAATGTATAGAAGGTTTTTAGATCAAACAAAGTAGTAATAATTAAAGGAAGACAGAATTTCAAGCCTGGGGCTTTTTCCTAAGAACTAATGAGTGAAGCAAATAGAAAATTGAACTTCCAGGTGAATTTAGTCTTCAAAGAGATGCTGGAGTTCAGTAAGATATCAACATACTCCCCGCTTAGTCTGACTCATTGTTGCTGAAAGCTGTTGTCATTAGGAGGGGTTACCTAAGTGTTTGCATGTATGTGTGGATTGTAGGGGTTTTGTGTTGTTTTTTGAAGGGCCTTAAGTAGTCTGCAGTGAGTCAAGATAGGCAAAACAGTTATATCCCTGATAGGACTGGAAAACAAATGTAAGAAAGAATTCTCTATCCAGAGCTAGGAAAGGAAAATGAAATCTTATAAAAAGTGTAGTCAGTGCTGCATTTTTAGGGATTTTTTAAAAGACATAGACAAAAACTTAAAAAAAAGAGAAGAATCCAAAACTTCCCTTTGCAACAACAACAATAACAACTACCGTCAGATTTAACTAATTTGGGTGAACTGTTGAATCTGTGTGGTGTCAGTGGAAAGTTACTGAAGTATGTAGACATAATAATTGCAAATGAAGTAATATTAGCCCACTTCCATGCTCAGATGTAATAAAATGATTGAAATATTTTAAATAAAATACAATATTTGACATATCTAAATGAAGTCTGAATTTAGCACCACTGAAATGGCAATATGCTCCAGGTACTGCTAAGTCATTCACAGATACATATGAAGCAACAAAATTAATTTTGCTCCTTTTGACATACTGTTACACTTTTAGCAAAAACTTTGCTTTGAAATTTCCTCTAAAAGATATATAACTTTTTAAGCTCTTGATTTTAGGAAGGACTTTGGACTTTGACAGAAAATTTCAGGCTTAGTTCTTCATGGTGTGACACAACTGGTATGCAGGCTGAAATGTTTTTGTTTTTTTCTGCACTGGAAACATCAACAGTTTAATTTAATGCTTAAAGCATTCTTGAAGCAGCTGTAGGGTACTCTGTATGTAGCTATTTTCAAGTTGTTTTTATTAGTACACATGGCGAGGAACTTTGCCTTTCTCTTCTTGGATAAAAAGTTAGAGCCTATGGGTGTTTGCCATACCTAAGATGTTCTGCTGCTCCATTTGTGCAAGTCTGAACTTTGAGGGTGATCAGCATTAACCAAAAGAAGAGCTGTTGAAGAAGTCCTTGATGATACTAGAAGTATTAGGTCTGGATTACATTGTGCTCCTGTACAAATGCATCATTATTCTTTTAAAATGTCTTGTATAAAACTACCTTTCCTTACAAAACAGGTTCTTCTTAATTTTCTTTGTGTGCATTCCTTGCACACAAAGCAAGGGGGTTTTAAATGAAAACTTGTCTGCATCTTTTTATTCGTAACAGAGAAAGAAAGATTACCAATTTCAATTTTATAAAAAAATATGGAATGATGTATAAATAATTCATATTTTTCTTTACTGTGATCCCCCATGTTGAAGGTCAATGGATATTGCGTAGTAAAACATTGATTTCTACATCTTCTTGTTATTTTTATTTTTCTTCATTAAGTGATTTGCTATTCAGTGACAAGATAAATGCTACCACAGGAATTTTTCTATTAAAAAAAAAAAGAGAGTTAATTAAAAAATAACATTTATTAGGAAACTCTTTAAAAATAAAGACAGTTAGTCCTTGTTCTTACTCGAAACATGAGGAATCCAGGGGAAAAATTTGAGTTTCTGTGACATAGTACTAGCAACAGAATGTGAATTTGAGAACACAGCACTATTTATCAAAGAGGAAATGCAGAGAATATTCTTGACTACAGCAGAGGGAATTTGTAGTAGTAAATCAAGCCTTACTGTGATGTCTCCCATACAATTCAATTATATTTTATAGAATGAGGTTATGTGAACTTAGTGAATGCTACTTCCACCCAGAAGTCAAGAGGATGTGTCCTTTCTGCAGTTATGGTTGCTTTCCTAGATCCAAGAGAAGGTATTGAGGGTTGAGATGGAAGATTTCCTTAACAAGGGAGAATCTGAATGGCACATCTATTTTTATTTCATTTTTCCCAGTGCTACACTTTATCCCAAGACAAGTTTATCTTCCAGAGAAGCAAAAATGACCAGAGTATCACAATAAATTTGTATCATTCATGATGTTTCTCCATGGCCCTGATGTGAAATTTGGTGTGAAGTAGAAAATGTTAGAGGGCATATCTGATATATATCTGTGGGGAATGCCAAACCTTGGCTTGTAGGAAGGGTCTGATGCTGAAAATGACAACACATAAAAGGTCATGTTGGAATAGAAATAAGAACAACTCCTCCAGTAATTAAGCAGGCTTAGATGCTATTTTATGGACCTTTCCTTTTACTGTATACTTCTGGAATTCCTAGTGTTCTTGATTGGTTAAGGTTTTCCTGTAACACTAAGTGTGAGTACTTTCTGGTTTTGCTGTTCTTTTTTTAATTTTTTTATTTTCCCTCAAAGGCCTTCTTTTTTTCAGCCATTCCTGATCATTGAATAGATATTACTCTCTAAATTCATAGCAAATTCTTAATTCCTAGTAAGGTAGGTTTTCTGCCACTAATATATAGGAATATTTTATTGTGTTATTTTTTCTATCCTATAGGTTATATAAAAGTGCATTTCTCTTACCCAATTCAAGTTACTTAACTGAAGGTGCTTTGTCCACTCTTTCCTTAATAATATGTTGGTGATTGTATTCAACTCTTTTATAAAGTGTCCTCATCGTAGAATGTCAGGGCACTTTAAAACTTGATTTAAGAAAACTTTGTAGGGCTCAAAAAGGGATGCTTAAACTCAGTTCATTGTGCTGTCAGGGAATTGACATACTTTAATATGTAGTGATGAACATTATGTCCTGTTCTGAATTTTGCTCTAAAGCCATCCCAATCACTACTTTAATACAGGATAATTTTGTAAGAAAAAGAGGAGGAGAGGGTGTACATGAAAATGTGGGGACAAGAAATGATGCCCCAGAAAATGTGTTAGGGTGAGCTTCACCTGTAGGCACTTGTCCAGTGAAAAAAAAACTATGAACTGCATAACATTTCAAAGTAAGTCTTGAGCAAGACTTAAATAATTTAACTATTTGTTGTGGTCCATTGCCTAAGGGTGAATTCCCTCCTTGCCCATACATTGCAAATCTTTTGCAATGCATTTTTGTCTGCAAGAAGCATTTCAAGACTTTATATTCATTATGTAGTACAGTAAGGCACAAATGGCTGCATAATTGAAAGCTCTGTTTCCTGAAATGCAAAGGAAGATTTAAAAGCATAGATTCAAATCCCTACCACAGTGTATCCAAAGTGACTCTAATTACTATCTGATTCAGTATGATTTTATCAGGTTATACAAATATGGACACATCATCTTTGCTGCAGGTGTGTTTTGTTGGTATTTATGGAATTTTATCAGTATGATGTTGTTTGTGCTCTGTGTCATGTTTCTATGTGAATTCTTTGTAGCGTGTGCACCTTGAATGTAATTGCTCCAGTTTGCTTTTCTGGAGCACCATTTCTTTTTCCCTTGTCTCTTTATATCAATTCAGATGTTGAACACCCACAGGCAAGGAACTAGACTTCCTATATGATTATAACATGGTATTATACAGATTAGTTCTTTCACAAGTATTGTGCATTTTCTATGCATATTACTGGGAAGGTTTTAAAAAAGTTGAAACACTATGTTTAGGGAGTTAGTTGGAAAAAGGATACTTATTTTCAAAGGCAATAAAGACTTATTATGGTATCAAATTTATCTGAGTAGGAATTGAACACAGCTGATAGCAGGATTTTGCCAAAATTTACCAAAATGCCTTATCTTTACGTGTAAATTTGTGGATGCGCAGCTGTGGGAAAACAACAGAAGATCAGCGAGGAGGATTGTAAATACGCTCAAGTGACTCGCACCTGGGGTACTGGAAAACACATATATCACACTAATTGTTACTCAATCTCGGGTGCTTGCAAGAAAAACACTTGCACTTAGATAATATAAGTCTGTGATGGACTCAGGGACACCTTATCTAGCCGCTTGAGAATCCTGGCCTGTTGTTGAAGAAGATCAAAGCACAGTGGGAAAACTATGCCTGTTTGAACACTTTTAAATACCAGCAAGAACAGAGAGTCCGCGCCCGCTCTTGCTAACAAGGACTCTCTCGCTGCCACAGACTCTTGCTAACAAGAACTCTCTCGTGCGCGGCAGTGCCCGTGGTCCCTGCTTGTGTGCCACTGCCCGGGTGTTGCTTCGGACATTCCCCAGTCTGTGAGGTATCGAGATTAAATTTGTTCTTCGCTTTCCACCCGTGGTTTGTGGTTGTTCCTACGTCCTGCCTGCATCGGCTCACACAGCAGCAAAAGTCTTTGGCAGCTTATATTTTGGCATAACACTTGTCCTCTCTGGTTTCAGCAGCTTGCAAGATCCAATCCTTACATATAATAATACAAAAATTTTGAAAGTGAATCTATGTGTATAGTCTAATAGCCTATGTGTTTGTGTTCTACTGTATGAGGCAGGAAGTTTTCCCTTTATGCTATAGGGCCTATGTACTGCTGCTCAGTGCTTATACTATAAAGAAGGAGTACAGCCATTTCCATTTCAGTACTGCCCAAGCAGCCTGCTGAGTCAGAGCACGCTGCTGGTTTTTCTCACTGCACAGAGATTTTTATCCTGTGCCTGTTTGGATTTCAGAGCCTTCTCCGAACACCCACCAGCAAGGTCATCTTTCATTGTCCACCTCATGTTCCTATGGTTCATAGCCTCTTGGAGAGGGTCACGTGCCTGCGAAGTGTTACAGCTGCCTCTGTCTCAAATGCTCTCAAATAAAAGCAAAAGTGAAAACTCAGCTTCTGGAGATCCATACTCAAGCAACAGAGTAAGCCTTTCACTGAGCTTGACTCTTCCAAAGAACACCAATGCCCTTGGGAATATCAGCTCCAGGATCCCTGGCAAAAGACATTTTCCTCTTTGCCTTCTCCAGATATCACCAGTAATAATGAGACTTCATAGCACTTCTGCAGCTATCTCTGAGTATTGCTCAGCTGCTCAAGCTCACCCTGAAATCCTCTCTGGTGCTACTATACCTTGCTAGGTTTTAGGTGATCTGCAAAATCAGAGCCTTACGCCACTCCACCAGCACCACTTCATCAAGCAGCAGCTTTGGCTGCCTCAGCATCATTTTGACTTAGCATGACCTTGATATTAAGCTATTCTTCAAGTTCACAGCAGCAAACTTGTCTTGGGCCATCACGTCCTATCAGGTCATCCCTTCCTGAAGCCAGTGAGAGATCTCAGATGCCTAGATATAGGTATTTCATGACCAATTTCTGCCACCAAGTATGTGATCTGAACAATCGGGGATGACATGGAGAGAGGTTCTCCCTGCACCAGTTTTCTTGTATCTAATGAGAAGGTGACGGTGATGGTGAATAATCTCTCTTGCTTAAAAATGCTCACAAATTTTTTCTTCTTTGCCTTTGTGCTGCCTTCACTTCCTTCTTCTGATATATCTTAGAAGTTTAAAACTCGGCAGGCCAGAGGGCTGCTGCAGGAAAATGTCAAAGGTTTTCAAGTGGCAATTTCCTCCTGTCTAAGTAGGAAGAGAGATAACGTGCTGAATTTGTGCAAAATGAGTGTCTGCATTTGTGTGTTCTGACACACATCTTTCCAACAGTGTAAGAAAAGAACCGGTATACACCTTTTAATTTTAATGATACACATTTTCATGAAACCATTGAAGTGCTACATCCTGCTTATATTCTCCAGGACGTATTTGCTGTGCTGAAGGCCTCTCTCTGGGATGTTTTGGAGAGGTGTATTCCTGGTCTCTTCTTCCCCATGCACTTTGACTGAGACTGTCTTGAAATCTCTCTTGGAGAAGAATGCTGCTTTTAGCAGACAGATAGACATTCTTCACTGTGACAGCTGTGCAAGATTTTCATTGTGCACATCTGCTGTGCACAATTGACCTGAGTCCTAGTCACACCTTCCTCTACAGACACTGTGATGTCTGTAAGACACCCAGAGCTTGGACAACTCTTTTTTGTGGGACTGTGTGTTCTTCGTAGGGTATTGTATTGGTAACTGTTTAGTGTCACCTATTGTAAAAATGTATATATGGGCATTCTCTTCAAGAAGGGGAGGTATTTCAACTGTAACCAGGGATTTTCTAGTTGACTAATCCACATATACCCTTGCCTGCCATCTGCTTTTGATCTCTCTCTTTTTTGGAAACAACTTTTTGTTGACAGAAACAGAAATAGCAACAAATGTGCTCCCCTACTATGCCTTGAACAGTGGGAAGGATTGACACCAGAGTGCATACACTTCATAAGCTGCAAACAAATCTTTCTGGTTTCGCATTACCAGGGGAAGAATACTCACTGTGTGCATATCTGTGCTGATTACATGTCCTGAAGAACATATCCTAGCTAGAAGGAACTTGGTCATCAAACTGAATGAGAGTGGCTACAGAGACCACCAGTGTGCTATTTCACTCTGTAGTTAATTGAAGTAAAAAAGTGCTTTGCAACCTGATTTGTTTTGCCCACTTACCATAGGGACAGCTTGCACTGGACAAGTATCAGAACATAAGCATTTATATATATTACATGAAAAAAAAAGTTAACTACTGAGTAAATGTGAATAACTAATATTTTCTTGTAGGGGACAATGGTGTCTTTTAGCATTAAATGGTGCAGTGGTAACGTTGATTGCACTTCTGAAGCAATATCTACTCTTTAAAAATTCATGAAATTGACTCCTGAATGGCTAACATAAAGTTGTATTTTACTTCATCACCACGGTAGCCTTAAAACTACTTTCTTTATGCTAGGCTGAAAGTTATTACTTTGAGTCGTGCAAAGATTACCATGAAACATTTATTCATCTTCTTGTGGAAGGGCAGGTTAAGGTCTGAATTTTGGTTTCCATCATTCTTCTGAAGTTTCCAACACACTTGCTTTGTTTCTACTTTCATCCTTATTATTCCTCTTTTATTAAATGCTTCTGTTTCTTAAAGTTAATAGGGAAGAACTGGTTTTGTAATGACAGACAAACACTTAGACTCCAAAGTTATCTCTAATCTAATTCTCTACTTTTTAAGCAATAATATAAGCAATAAATGTGCAGGGTTTTTTATAAATAAAACCTAACAAAATATAAAATCCTTACTGTTGATGTCCAGTTTAAAAGCAGCAGATGAACATATATTTATGAAAAAAAAAAAAAAAAAAAAAAAAAAAAAAAAAAAAAATGGGAAATGGAAGAATGAAAAAATCTTATAATAAGCAAAATATTGGGATCAAAAAGAAATTCAGTTTCAGAGGTACTGTGGTTACAATTATTGACATATAATTTCTGGTTATATTCAGGGTAAGTGAATAGCCACTTTACATTTCAGTATATGGAGCTATTTTAGCAGCCCTGCAAAATGAAATTGTGTGTTTTATACACGCAGAAAAGATTCATAAGAGTAATAACATGGCGGGGGGGGAGGGGAGGTGCTTTTCTGAGGTTTGACATCTTGGCATCATCTCAGGCACCATATCAGAAATTTAAACTAATTTAATCATAAACTTAAAATTACACTCCTTTCAGTGGAGAATAGAAAAAAATCTTAACTGAGTAATTGGTCCTCTATTAGTAAAACAACAGATGGTAAAACTGCATTTGAGAAGCTTAATCAATGAAAGTCTTAAAAAAAAATCTAATGCAAATCTAGTCATAATGTTGATGAGGAAAAAAGTAAAATAGAATTTGTAACACCAGCTTTAAAAAAAAAAAAAAAGTTTAAACAATGCAATAGATGAACAGGATAGCCCAATGAACAGAAACAGGTGCTTTACAAAAACGAAATCCAAGGCAAGGATAACATGCCCTCCATCAAGACAATGTAGATCAAGGCCTAGTAGACTGTACAGCTGGGCCAGGTGAGGATTATTCCACCAAGAGAAGTCTTGAGGGGAATTCATACATCTGTTCTATTCTGTGGTAAACCTGGTCTTGGTGTAACACATAGAAGAACGTAAACCTGTGACATGCAAGTAAGGGACCTCAAAGTGATCTTTAAACCCCCTTTTTTTTTAGTTGGAGAAGATTAGGAAGAAAGCAATTAAACTTTCTTAATGAATGTGCGTGTTTATCCAGGAGTGTCTCTAGGACCTATTAAGATGGAATGAGACATAAACACTTGTCAAAAAAGTATTAATATAATATGCCACATATATTTTTATATATTCTCACTAAATAAGCCATATGTCTCTTGGCCTTTCTTATGTTCGTGATTTGACAAATAAAGCTAGGCAATAAATTGTAATATTTCTAAAGTTGGGAGAGAAGGAATTAGAATCTCTTCTCAAACAGTTAACATTTAGATGATCTGACATGAAATGCAACTCAATACAATTGATATAAATGGACAGCAGAGAACTAGCGGACACATAAAAAAATTTGTTTTCCGCTTGAGTAGAAGCAAACATGACATTGACATCTTATTAGAAGACTAATACAGGCCTCCAAAATTGTGTTTGTAGTGTAATCATGTGTGTACACTGAGTGCACAGAACAGCACATTCTTGTTGAAGAGATTAAGCTGACATAAAATTTGTGACACTAAAAAATTAGAAATAGTCATACTGTGAAAAAAAGATGTTTCTGATCAGCCTTTGGAAATTTTTGAGGGGTGGTGTTCAACTAGTGAAAATGAATACCAAGAAACCAGTCCCACCTGTGTGGGAACCAGTCCCTTCAAACTGAAGGAAGACAGTAAGTGGCTATATCTGCAGATTGGCCCAAAGGATGAATTCTGACCCAGCAGTCTTTCATCAGTGGCTCTTATTTCAAGCAAAGGATTGCTGGGACTGGGAACTTAAGTGGAAACTTCAACTGGCCTCACATAAAAACTCAGCACCCTTGAATTATACTCAATTGTCCAGTGGTGGGATGCTGCGGTATTTCATCCTTTACATAACAGTTATGGACATATTAATTACTACATATGCTTTCTGCTCTGTTCTGAGGGTTACTTAGATAGTCTTCCCTTTATCTCCTCCCTGCTCCTTTTGGTGTCTGACCCAAAATGGGCATAATGTTGTTGTGCAGATGAGGAGCATCAAAAATATTTTTGCAGGGACTAAAGTTTATATTCATCCTGAGATAAAAATTTACTTCCCATTGGAGGTACTTTCAAGTAAAAGAGTAAGCACATTTCACAAAACCCTGGAAGCAAGGAAGGACAGATCTTTGATTTCGCTGTTATTTTAACAAGTACCCTGATAGCTAAGACTAATACTGAAGAGCTATAGGAAACACAAACTCTTTTTTTATTTCCCTGTCTGAGAAGATTTCAGTAATACTGTCTAGACTCCTGGAGGTAGTCTTGAAGGAAGTGCATTGTGGGTTTTGTTGAAGCTGTTACATCTTTCACGAGTATTTGATTTTACACCAAAAGAAGAAAATAAGGCTTTGCTTTCAACTACTGTAAACCCTTTTTTGATAGCTAATGCCAATCTCCCTCTTCATCAGAGAGTAAAAATTAACTTCAAGTAATTTTGAGTAGATTGTGGCAAAAAATTCTGTCTAATAATGATTCACAAACCTAGCCTGTTGCTTAGGGGCCATAGGTTAGGCATAGGAAGGTTAAAATACTTATGTCATTTTATTTCCCAGATTCTTCGTTTATGGTAGGAGAGAAGATTCTGGATCTAACTTCTAACTTTTCTTTTAGTTTAGAGAAACTATATATTTGGAATATGTGTAAATACACACACACACACATATAATGTGTATACACATATGTGTGTGTATATAAATGTATTGATAAATCTTTGTGGAGTTCCTGATGAGTCAGTGCCAGCTCACTAGCACACGCAATATTACTGATTCACTCATATCCTTAGTCATCGGTCAGTTTCTGAGCAGATACGTAGCCACCTGCCTGATGACTCATCTCTTCTTAAACCCCTGTCAGCAAAAGTATTTACATTTTTTAGGATTAGGAAGCAAATTCTCACAAGAACTAAGAACCATCACAGAGATAGCTACTTTCCAGTTCGTTTGTTACCTTCGGGAGCATAAGCTTGCATTTTAAAAAATGAAAGTCATAAATCCTTACCAAAATTCAACTTTCCAAGCAGTTCAGATTGCATCTTGTATTTTGCAGTTGTATTCTTCAGTGCAGTGCTTGAAGATGCTTGAACATTATGGAAATCAGTGCAATAACAGAGACTGTAGAAAAAACCTGTGATTTTACTTTAAATGAAATGCAGATTTGTTATGTCTTACATGACTTATCCTGTTATTGTTTGGAGACAGTGTATTTTAGACAAATAAAAATATTTAACTTCCGAAAGAAAGTTGGTTTCTCCTATTTATCCATTACAAAAGTAAAAAGGAAAAATATTTAGTCTAAACAACATCAGAGAGATCTATTTTTGCCTAAACTTCTTCCTAAATCCTCTTCAGAAATATTACACATATAGTGTTTAACAGATGCTTTTCTAGTTGCTTCACTTCTGAAATGATATTTCTGTCTTTTAATTTCAGATGTTGTGTCCTTTCTCTTTAAAGGTATTGTAGTATGTTCTCATCTCATTTTTTTTTTTTTCAGAATGAATAACCATGCTTAAGGAAAAAAAGAAAAGGCAAATTGCTAGATGACTTGTTCTTAAGCAGACCTGAGCTGGTTTGGGCAGTAAGAGGGCTGCTTCTTAGTGGCTCTTTTAGCAGTTGTTTTGAAAAGCTGCTGCGTCTTCCTTTTCTCTGCTGGCTAACTCCTATTCCTTTCTAGCATTAAGTCTCCAGTCCTGTGCCCCAGTGGCTTCTTTTTTTTTTTTTTTATAGTTACTGCTCTTTGCATGATTGCAATGATTGTCCTTTTTTAAATATGAAGCTTCATGACTAATTGAAACCGCTCTAAAACCTTGATATTTTCATGAAAGGCAGTCCCTCTATTGCAGCAGCTCTGGTGCTTTTCCTGGCATGGGGGATTCTACAGGCTTGTTGGTCTGACTAAGGAGTAACCCTAACAGAAAAGAAATAGACCAGGGACAATTTTCAGGTGGACCACTAAAACAATCCAAGCCTTCATGCAACTTGTGTTTGCATTTATCTGTAAATGACAAAAGAAAAAAACAGGTGCTAAAAAGGTCTTTTATGATTCAAAATATTCTCACGACAAATTAGCATTCCAATTGCACTTTTTTTTTAAAAAAAAAAAACATAAACAGGAGATAATCTAGATCACTTAGGTAGAGATTCGATGGAATTTAGCTTTTTTGTATACTCAGTTACATTTGAGATACCTAAAATAGTAATTAATAGCTTAGAAAGTGTTCCTCTAACAAGCAAAATATTTAATTTAAAAATAAATTTTCTTATGGATCTTTTATTTCTACTCAGTACAGTTAAGTCTTTAGTAATATCAAATAACACTTGGAATTGCTCTCAGGTTTTTAAAGGGAATATATTTTCAAATTTCTCTGAGAACTTTTTGAGGAAGTATTTTGTTTTCCGTGAAAAAAATTGAATCCCACATAACCGACATGTTTCAGACAAGGCTGTTTCTGACATTCTGACAAAGAGCAGACATATAGTACTTTGTAAATATACAACTTTTCTCTAGTCTTATATTTGTAAAAAATGTTTTCCAGAAAACTGTTTAGAACCTGAGTAATTTTTAAATCGTGTTCTTCAGGAAGCATAATTTTAATTTGTTTTTACATTTACCAAAATAAAATGTTATTGTACTTAAATTTATCTAATCATAGCTTTTAAATCTGATCTCATCTGGCAAGGAATTCCATATGTTCTCAAAGGAAACATTTTCTAGATGAAGGCGCATTAAGAAAGCATTTTAATTATGTGTCTGAGATCACTCATTCTCCCAGGATAGTATAATAAATCTGATTTACTCAAATCCACAGTTAGCAAATACCACTGTCATTACACAAGAAATATGGTGACTACATTTCTGCTTCAGGCACAGACAGTGTTTTAAAAAATTCAATATCTCATTTTCCTTCTCCTTAATATCTTTTCCTAAGTAAGTAGCTGATCAACACCAAAATTCATCTTGCTCTATGTATCTGTACATCAGGTTAAGGGATGTTGAGAATCATACAGAGGACAGAGGAGAAGTCTTCATGTTTGAAAGATCGTTAATGTCTGCTCAAAACTCTGAATGTGTCCTGTGAGCTCTGCATAGGTGTGAATTTTACTGGTAGTCATAAATAATGTCACTATTACAAGCGTCTGTTTGCAGGGGTAGTTTCTGTCCATGCATCTGTTCGTGAAAAAAGATAATAATATTTGGCTTTTTTTTTTTTTTTAATGAAATGTATTTAGGATCCTACCGTGGAACTCCATCCTATCAAAGAGTTGCAATTGCCATCGGGGGCTAACTTGAAGTCTGACTGACTGTGGTGTGCAGCTCCTGAAGAGTTAATTAGAGAACACCAGAACAATTCTCCTCTCTTATTTAGATAACAATTTGACACCTTTATAAATTCATGAGCTGAAATTGCTCTATACAAATGCACAATATCCTATTTTTCATTCAGCACTGTTTCCATTTTCCTGTGCCCTGTCTGACTTTGCTCATAGGTTGGAAAGTAGTGTGATGCATCATTTATGCTGCCTTCCACCTTTATTGACTGATGGCCTCCTTTGCTGTCAATCATTTCATTGCTTTTTGTCAAAAATAATGTGAAAAAATTAGTTACTGATATGACTGAATTGCATTCACCTGTAAACAAGAGCTTGAGACAGAAATCAGAAAGAATGGTTAGCTAAGGTCATTTCGGTTACGACAAAGACCTAAATGGGACTCAAATGCTAGTATCTAATTGACAAAGTGACAAATATAGCTTCCCTGTTTGAATGGAATTATCAATAATTATTAAGAAGTGTTTTTTTTTTCTTTTGAAAGAGATTCAGTTTGATAGTATGTGATCTACAGCTCTATGCAAAAGGCAGTCATGAAAGGTTGTTATATGACCTGACCACAGAACTGCCTAATTGTCTGTCTCTTGCTCAAATCCAGAAATGCTATATTCAAACACCAACTAGCCCATAGTAGATACATGTTGGAGAGCAACAAGTTTCAGGCTGCTCCTCAAGGGAAGAACCAGGAGCAGAGAGTGACTACAGCACTGTGTCCTTACTGACCAGGACACAATCCTGCAATGCCTGAGGCTAGGTGGGCACACCTAGGTGACGGTGGCAGCCCCAGAGAAGGGAAGCGATTCAGGGTCCATCCAGGGAGTTCAGTCAGGAGCAGAGGAAACTCTATTGGAGAAAAGGCTACAACGTGGGTCCAAGGTTCATCACAGAGTCAGGGCCAAAAACAGGACTGGAGATGGCACACCCCCATCATAAGTCAGGACAGGTCTGTGAGCCCAGACCTAAGCTTAAATGGAACCTCCTTTTCTCCAGGCTAAACAACCCCAGTTCCCTCAGCCACTCCTCACAGGACTTCTAGACCTCTCATCAGCTTTGTTCCCCTTCTCTGAGCACGCTCCAGTACCTCAACATCTTTCTTGTAGTGGTGGGCCCAAAACTGAGCACAATATTCAAGGTGCTGCCTCACCGAGTACAGGGTACCATCACTTCCCAGATCCTTTTCCACCAGGCAGCTTTCAAGCCACTCTTCCCCAAGCCTGTAGCACTGCATGGGGTTGTTGTGACCGAAGTGCAGGACCCAGCACTTGGCCTTGTTGAACCTCATGCCGTTGGCCTCGGCCCATCGATCCAGTCTGTCCGGATCCCTCTGTAAAGCCTGCCTACCCTCGAGCAGATCGACACTCCTGGCCAACTTGGTGTCATATACAAACTTACTGATAATGCACTTGATCCCCTCATCCAGATCAGTGATAAAGATATTAAACAGAACTGGCCCCAATACTGAGCCCCAGGGAACACCACTTGTGACCGGAAGCCACCTGAATGAAACTGCATTCACCACAGCCCTTTGGGTCAGCCCATCCAGCCAGTTTTTCACACAGCGAAGGGTACGCCCATCATAGCCACGAGCGGCCAGTTTCTCCAGGAGAATGCTGTGGGAAATGGTGTCAGAGGCTTTACTAAAGTCCAGGTAGACACAGTCTTTCCCTTGTCCACTAAGCAGGTCACCTTGTCATAGAAGGAGATCAAGTTAGTCAAGCAGGACCTGCCTTTCATAAACCCATGCTGACTGTGCCTGATTGCCTGGTTGTCCTTCATGTGCCACGTGATGGCAGTCAGGATGATCTGCTCCATAAAGACCTACACAGGAATATCTGAGGATATAATTTTCATGTTGTATGCCTTTAACTATTATCTTTGACTATTGCTGCATGGTGGTTTAAACTTTGATGACTGTTCAGTATCTTATACCTTTATAAACTGTGGAGTATAATGGACCAAGTGTGTTTCATCAAGCACATCAAGTACTTATTGAAGTCCTGGTTGCCTTTGACATCTCTTGACAGATTCAACTCCGTGTGGGCTTTGACTTTCCTAACCATGTCTCTGCATGCTTGGACAGCATGGACAATCCCAGACAACACTTCATGAAGCCCTAGCCTGAGCTTAAATGGAGCTCCTAGTTGAGGAAGAGGGGGTGGGCTGGGGAGGGGGATCATAGGGGAGGCTGGCCAAGACCATTAATGCCTGGTACTGCCCTTAGGGCGCTGGTAAAGACATCAGAGGATACATCACTGAAGTCAGAATTCACCTTCTTTGAAACCTTAACATTTAATTATTTAGACTCCAATACTACAGTCCTCAGGGAGATAAACCTCCTGTGAAAATCAATGGTAATTGTGCTAGCATCAGGCCTGGAGAATCAGTACCAGAGACTTTTGAGAAAGGCAGTTTGTGCATTGAGAATTAAAATAATTCAAATTTTTTCATTTCATTAAATGTTTTAAGTATTTCATAGCATTCAAATGACAAAGAGTGAAAGTTAAATTTTAACTCAGTAAGTCTGATATCACTGCATGATAAGAATGATAAAAAGGTAGAAGTGGGAATGTCAGTATTTTCTTTTGTTTGGTAGAAGCTGGCTATAGGCAATATCAAAATATTAAATCAAACAGAATGAGGTATTAGCACATGGCCCCAACTTTTTATATCCCCAATTATTAATAAAAGTAAGGAACTTTCATGTGAAACAGCCCATCCCTGTGCCCTCTGCACTTACAGCTTCTCACAGTGAAGTTGATCTTTGTTGAACCCTCATAAATTTTTGAAGAGCATATATGTGGGGTCCAAATCCTTTGTTCCTCTCCTGAGGAAAAGGGACCAACAGTAGGTTTTGAAAGCGCATAAAATCTCTTGCATTGCATGTGAAATTAATTCACAAAATATTCCAGCTCCACACACTGCCTATATTTTAAAGTGTGAGTTATTTCAGTTATACAACAAAAAAATGTTGTAACTGTGTTCATACCCTAACAACACATTATCTATTCTCAAAAAAAAAAAAAAAAAAAAAAGGAAAATAAGGAAAAAAAAAAGGGGGGAAGAAAAGTGTTACAATCTCTTATCCTCACTGTTCTCCAAGTAAATCTAGTTGGATTTCTTGGAAGTACACACATTTAGATATACAAAACCAGAGAAAATTTTTTGGGAAAAACGTCTACTAAGTAAGAGGAAGGAAAGGGCACTAGGAGAAAAAACTTTAGAAAAAGGGGTCAGATGTGCATGAGAAAAAGAAGCATAAATTTCTTTTGAAGAATTCAACATCGGATATTTCATGATTTTAAGGTACAAAATCATTCTCTTAATCTTTCCTCTTTCTTGACTGCTATTTCTTTATTTCTCCTAAAAGAATCTGTGATATGATGATTAAAAAATAGATTCTCATAAATTATGGAATGTCTATATATTACCTCACATTTCCACATGAGCTTAGAATAAAATGAAGAAACAGAATCTCAGTACTTCACATGTAATGGTGTGCTGCATTAGTTTGACAGAAAATGGACATTATATTTATTTTTTACTATACCTACCCATAGAAAGTTAATATACTTTTCACAGGAGAACACCTGTGGTTATATCACTATCCTTCAATTTACCTTCAGATCACTTCCCTATCATTGATCTAAAAATTGCTTTTCCTCTTAATGCTTCATTTCCCAATCTGTAAAATGGGAATAGTACTGTTCTACAATACAGGTTTTTTATTTCAAATGCTCAAATAAAAAGGTAATATAGGTGAAATAATTATCTTATGCAGGTAAATTTTGATGGGGAAAATGAGATATAAAGTCGTGTAGTTTGGAGACATAAATGCCTGTGCACTGCATCTGGAAAAATGTCAACATTAACGAAGGAAAAAGTTGTATAGGTGACATATTCATCTATAACTATGACTAATGGATGAGGTTTTACAAAGCAGCATTTAAGGTAAATATCAATAAAAGGTCTCTGATAATGAGACTGGAGTATGGCTTACTTCAAATTACACCAACGGAGAGGCATCTTGTTAGAGAACTGAGTTAAAAACCACTGAAAATAGATTGTAAATCATAGTGTTGCATTTTTTTGATTGGACAGCAATGGCAAAATCTCTCTCTAATTCTAATTGCTCTGTTTTTTCTTTTTAACTCTTTCTCAGAAACTAAGTTTAAAAAACCCAACAGATGGGATTTGTAGCAACTATTTCCACCCATTATTGTGACAGAATTTGATTAAAAAAGACTAAGACTATTCTCTACTCAAAACACATTTGAAATTTCTGGCTGTTTCAATCATAATAAAGCAGACCTTTTGCTTTAACATAATATTTTAATATACTGTTGGGGTTTGTGAAGTCATGAGTGTTACATGAAATGATCTGAGACTTTCACTGAAATCTTCTCCCTGGAAATCTTCAGCAATGTAATCAGCATTTTAATCCTAATGATATGTAATATCTTCTTTTGTTACACTTAACTGTTTACAATAAATAATCTGGACCTTTTATTTAATTAGTATTCAGTGAAAACATTTATGTTTTACAAAGAAGGGAAAAGCATCTATAACAAACAAAGCTTATAGCTACAATCCTAATTTATATAGTAACCTTTATATGAGTTTCCCAGAGTTCTTCACTGACAAATCATACAGAACTACAGGAAGAAGTAGTTAATCTCAAAAAAAGCCATTTTGAAAAGACATGTTGTCATTGTGCTTGTAAAAATGTTCCAAAAATGAACACAGTGAATATTTGCTGGAAGCAAGCGGTACATGCAGGCTGCCAGCAGAGAAATGCTGTTTCAAATCATTATTTTCTTTATTCAGTGACTGAAGTAACAAATCACAAAGTACACAAACTGAGATAAAAATAAATCATAAACATTACTGAAAAAAATAACAGTGATAATAAAATATGAAAATATTAAAAGTAAAATTCGGCATTGTGTGAAAATCACAAGATCTCTTTTGTCTTCCTATCAGCTCTGGAAAGTATGTTATCTGGCTTCATATAACTGCAGGTTCATTTTTGGCAGTAGGTGAATATGCTTTTGTTTCAAACCTCAGTCTCTTAACACTGAACAGAAGTACAGGTATGTGAGTCCTGCTTTCAAAAAGAAGATACAGTTTGGATACAGTGCATTTCATGAAACATGGTAAACTGACTATCCTATCTACATTCAAATTAAAATTTAAATTCTATATTTTTCATTGTATTGGAGTCTTCAAATTTGAGTTTGACTAAAATATAGATGTATTAAAAAAAAAAGTTCATTACATATTGCAAAAGTGATTAAGACTTCTGAGAAAATACTTGGTTGCCCCCTGCAATGTCAGTGCTGATGTAGAGCTGAATAACTTATTCTTGTTTTAGTCTATTGTGTGAAGAGTTTGTATTGAAAAATAGTTAAAGTTAGGATGAAACTGTGAAAACCGTGTATGAATTCAGGAGAAAGTTAAAGGTTAGTTAATTTTTTTAACCTAATTGTTAAATCAGACGTGCATACTCAGATTAGGAATTAACTTCTCATCCTTTCAGAGAGAAGAAACAGAGGTGGTGCTCTCCATCAGGAAGGTGAAGGGGAGGGACCATTTTACTGTATCCCATATCATATAAACGTATATGTTTTCCGTGGGCAAGTAGCAGAAGTGTATGTACTGTCAGTAAGTTGTAACTCCAACAGAAAAGAAAAAAACTTACCTTCTGAGGCGATAGAGTGGTTGAACTGAATGACCTCAGAGTCTGGAGAGATTCTTCAAGAGCTTTTTCAGGTACTTAATTAATCAGTCTCTTCTTCAAGCCAGTAAACCCAGTACTGCTGAGGAACAGCACAGATGCACAGAGACGTTCACAGTTTCACTTCAGATTGGTGTAGAGGGACAAAGACCAAAGAAGCAGCCCCAGCTGGAGGCTGGGTGGGAGGCATCAGGTGGGCGAAGGGCAAGGAATCCCTGTCAGGAGTCTGCCTTGCTGAAAATTGCTCATCTGCGATCCTGCACCAAGGAAATGCCTCTTTAAGCAGAGACTCTACCGGAAGGAAGAGGCACATTGCAGTGGTGGGCAATTGCTACCAGAGACATAGCAAGCTAGGTTTGTGACTGCAGAGACAACTTCATGGTGACTTGCTTGCCAAGTGCCAGACCTTGTGAGATGTCTCTACCAACTGCTAGTAAAAAACCAGAGAGGGTCTGTAGCTGGTGTGCATGGGAATAAAAATAGCAGAGTGAAAAGCAGGAGACAGATTGGGAGGGGAGGAGCGGAACTTAGGCCTTTAAGAATGTTTTAAGAATACCAAACCCACTAAACTAGTGTTGTTTGCAGTAATTCGTGTGGGACCAAAGAAAGAGAAAGAGAGGTGAACTTCTAATGCCAGGCTGAGAAGCCAGTAGTAAGGATTCAGATGCATCAAAAGGTGGGGACATTTCTAGCATAATGGATGGTCATGCAGGAAAGATGTACTTCATCTGAATGATAAGTGGACTGAGCTGCTAGCACTTAACGTCAAGGAAGTTGAGACTGAGCTTTTCAATGAAAGAATAGGAGAAAGCTGACAAGTACAGAACAGCACAGAGCTGGAGATGACGTATTATGGATGACATTATGGAAATTTTGTTAGCCTCTGTGAAGGCTAGAGCACAGGATGGTATTAGTCTAACACAGAGTATTATTTAAAAAGGATGCTGAGAAGAGAACCAAACCTGTACGCTAACAATACAAAGTCTAAATTGTCAGATTAAGGAACATGAATACTGAAACAGCAGACATACCATAAACTGAGAGGAAACAGGACAATCTGCTAGGCATCATTAAGTGGAATAAAATTAGCAACAACAAGGATAAAATGAACAATGACAACTTGCCAGGATCAAATGATATGCACCCTAGAGTTCTCATCCTCTTACTTAAAATTGTCCTGGTACTTAAGTACTAGGCAGAGATGAAGGTGCCTTTTAAATTGATCCCAGGTGAGATTCCGAGAAATACAGGGTCCATAAACCTGATATCTCAACAGGGCAAATTGGTAGAGCCTATAATAAAGCATATATTAATAAGCACATGGATAGACCTGACCATATACTGGGGAAAAGTCAATGTGGATTCTTGAAGGGAAAGCCTACTTCATAAACTTACCTGCGTTATTTGAAAGTTCAGCACATGGGTAAAGGCATGCTGCCTCATATACCCTACATGGACTCCCACAAGTTTTCTGGCACAATTTGTCACATGACGCTTTAAACAGTCACAGCATAAGGGATAAAGGCCCTCATTTTATTTCATCATTTGGTTAAATGATGAAACAGAGGGTAGGAATAAATACTTTTTGCAGTGTAATCACCAGAGAATTCCACACAGATCTGTGCTGGGACTTGTGCAGTTCAATATATTCAAAGATGACCTGGAACAGCAAGTGATTAGTGAAGTGGCAAAGTTTACTACTGATAACAAGTTATTCAAGGCAGTAAAAATGAAGGCAGACCACGAAGAATTGCATAAGGACCTTAGGAAGCTGAATGAGTGGCCAATAAAATGGCAGATGAAATTCACTACAGATAAAAGTCAAGCCATGCATATGGGAATGAGCAGGCCTGCATTCACATACAACATAATGGGCCCTGAACTGGCCGTTATCACTCAGGAACAAAATCTTGAGTTATAACAAATGGCTTTGTGAAAATGTCAGCTCAATAGTTGTTAGAAAGGCAAATAAAAGCTAAGAATTATTAAAAAAAGGAATAAAGAATAAAACAGGGAACATCATATCTCATTGTATAATTCTCTGGCATCACCCCTCTCTCCTCCATTTGGAACAGAATCTATGAAAACTGGAAAAGGTTCGGAGTAGGAGAACAAGGATTATTAAAGGTATGGAACTGCTTCTTTGTATGAAAGAATGAAATAAGATAAGACTGTCAGGCTTGGAAAAAATGATGAAAGAAAGAGGTTAAGACGGAGCTCTTTAAAAAAGAGTGCCTGGGAGAGGTTGGATAAGGATTGATAGTCCATTGTAAATACAAAATTGTCCAAAACAAAAGGAAGGATAAATTAAGTTAGTAGGAGTCATACTCAAAACAGTTTTTGGGAAGCAGTTCTTCAAACAGCAGCTGTAGGCTGGTGGAACTGCTCCAAAGGATGTTGGAAACACTAAAAGGAACATGGGCTGAAGGAGAGGGTGGGAAAACTCACAGAACAGGAGTTCAAGGATATCTACTAAATGCATATATACTATCCCTACCTCCAGAATTGAAAATCATTGGACAGAATATTAGGGGGAACTGTCACGGGCAGGTTTCAATTTTTTATTCTTCCCTAGATTTCCATTTATGACAAATTTTATTTTGGAAACAATAGAAACAGGCATTTAGTGTGACTCAGGATGGCCTTTACTATATATATCTATTCTTGATCCTTCCAGTGACAGGCACTGCCTCCATCTATACTGGTAAATAAAACAAGATAAAAGGTAGAGACCAAAAGGCATGGCTTCACTGTTTATACAGACATTACAACTTCACTCTGATTCTTATGTGACCCTAAAACCATAGTAATTATATATTAATTTTTCCTTTTCTATTCAAAGTTCCAGGCAGTTGTTTTATAGCCTGTCTAAAACTCGTTTTCACAGAGTGAACTGAAGAGATGTCTGTATGTCCTCATTTATGACGTAAGTATGTTGAGGAGTGCTTGTGGTGTGAAGCCTGGTGAGGACTGCACTGTAGGAGTGTGGGAGGTGGAGATAGCCACACCTGGTGCAAAGTTAACCATTCTGTTAGAGTCAGTCCCAAGGATGCACAGTACGGCACCATTATGACATGTCTTTCAGACGGTCGCAGCCAAGGAGTGTGGCGGCATGTGATGTGGAGAGCAGCATCCTGATGCTTGAGCACCAGCCCTCTCACAGTACAGACAGATGATGTGCGGTCTAACAGAAACAGAGAGTGTCAGACATATTGCCTTTTCCTGAAACCGAGCCTGTAATTAAGACTGATAAATGGTGCCTGACCCAGAAGGGATCTGGACTGTCCCAATAAGGAGCTTGATAACTCAGATAATTTTGCTTTGTATTATTTTTCCTTAAGCAGAGTCCATGTTATGTCTGTGGAGAGAAACATAGACTTCTCCTATACCCATTGTTCCTGGAGAGCTGCTTAGCACAAGATTTATATTCCCGCCTTCACAATAGCAACATTAATCTTCATAGCCATGGACTGTATACATAGCAAGAATAATAATTATGAAAAAGCATTTCTCCTCATACCTACTATCCATCTTATCTCTTAGTTCATAAGCCACCACTCATTATTCAAGGCTGTTAAATCGAAATGCTCCGAAGGTTAAAATGCCTCTGGTACCTCTACTTTTTTAGGCACAAATCACTGCTTTCACCAATATGTTTTATGCCTCTAATACTACTTAATTACTGGTCTTTTCCATTTCAGATTGATGTTCATGTCAGCTGTGTTTGAACAATTTTAATAGAACAGCATCGTGTTTTCCTAGTACTAATAAACCAGACTATCTCTAGTTTCAGGCTAACTGGTGCTTTATTCTTGTACAGAGAGAAAGGATCCATATACATGTGATTTACACTAAATATTTTATATTTAGCCAGCACTGCATTCTTGGAAAGCAGACACCAAACCCTTGTAAATTTTTAGTGAAGAGACGCAATATTTCCTTCTCCTCCTATTTACTGATACACTTGGTACTTGAGTACTTCACAGTAGCCTCTTGCTTCTCCTTTCCTCAGTGGTTGCACTTTTCAGGATTTCAGGTTTCTTCTTAGTTATTCTTGTTAAACTTGGCTAAACAATTTTCTTGAATAGAAAGGGCACTGTTCCCTAGATTGTCACCAGCAGATATTACAGGTTTTTATAAAGGCATTGTTTCGTCTTTAAAAAACAGCTTATTGTTAGTTATAGATCGTCTCTAGAGAAGTAACACATGGGAGCTGTAGACTTTTCTACTTTCTTCTTTTGCATCCTTAAAGCTGACAATGCTCTGCAGGATGATCAGAGTTCTGCTCCACAGCTAGAAATGCTGAGCTAAATCTACTTTGTAATCATTTTCTGGTTAGGACTCAGTGGAAGATCCATATAATAATTCAGTTGAATTGGTGTATTTTACTCATTAAAGACTTCTACCTAGAAAATAATTTTCCTCCAAAGTTATTATAACGATGTGACTAACAAAATAGTTTGATTAATACTTTAACTATGTCTACCAAAAGAAATATATAATGATTTGCTACTTATGGCAAGCCAAGAGAATAATTTATTAACATTATATGTTGATGAATCATTATCTATCTTGTCTAAAAATTGTTACTTTATTTGGCTTTTTTCATTGACCGAACTATGGGGGAAAAAAAGGAAAGAAAACCTTTTCGTAAGTCTTTAAGTCATTTTGTATTGTTTTTATACTAATCATCATGAAAACATTTGACATTCATGTAGGCATATAATAATATAATGCCTTGCACTTCTATGGGAATCTCTCAGTATTTTGTCATTAATCACTGTGCCATTGAAACAAAATAATAATTTTAAAAAGAGAACAAAAAGTAGGGTTTTGGGTGATCAAAGGAACTCAGATAAGGCCTAGTTTGAGTCTAAAATGGGCTGATCAGTTCAAGGGCTAAGTCAGCCTGAACCTACACTGTTGCTTAGGGTTTCCAAGAGAGTAATTCACTTCAAGTTACTATATTTTCTTAAGTACAGATTTCTGGCTAATAAAAGTCACACAGGTATTTTGTTGGGTGTTTTCTCCACAAAAAATACAAAACATGTGCAAGTTCTTTTGTACACCTACATCCAGTTTCCATACAGATCAGACAGCTGATCTGACTTTAGCACTGAGAGCAAAAGAAGGAAGGGAAAGGCTACGTTCAGTGGAAAAGCAGAGCCACTGCATAATCTGATCTCAAAACCACATGACCATAAAACTACAGAAGACTTCTGATCAGAATGGGATCCTGGATTCAGTTCAGTCCGGGAGCATATACCCTCATCTCTCTTAACCATGTCTAATTTAAAGATTTACTTGCTGAGTATTTAGTGAATGCAGCACGTTTTTTTGAACAAACAGAACCTAAATCTCTGTAGTGTTTCCAAATTTTTCATTGTTAACAGAAAATATTCTCAGTGGGCAAGGTATGCTACACTTTGACTTACTTCATGACTGAGGTGCCTAAGCCTGGGTGCCTCTACAGCTGTTAAAGGCAGAGAATGGTCCGTAACATGGTGACAGATGACATAAAAATATCTGTGTGGCATTGCAATTCTAAATCTATGGCATGACAGGTGAGAACAATATTACTGGTACCCACTGATGTTAAAACATGATGATCTCACTGTTACTGATCTTGTACCATGCTCCTTTGTGTGTCATGTGCAAATTGTTACCATCTTTGCCATTTATCCTTGCAGCATCCTCTGCCTCCCTCTCTGGTGTTTTTTTTTTTTTTTCTACAACATACTCAAAGGTGTCTGCGCAGCCACCCATCTGCTGCTGAGCAGCAGAACTCTCTGATGAAGAAAGATCATTCTCTTTCTTCCCCTTGGTGGTGACTTTTCTTCTCCCAAGAAAACTGTTGAAACATAACATAGCAGCAGTACGTGGAAGACAGTTTGGGAAACATTCTCGTGTGTCAAGTTGCATTGCAGTACTTTCCAGGTGAGTTTAAAGCACAAGGTCAAACTCACATTTTCGTCATATCCAAGTGCCCCATAAATCTCAGTGTCCTATTGCTCAAAAACTGCAGTAAAGTTGCAGCATTCTTTTTGGTATCAATTTTTTAAAAGATCCATGTATATTTTTTAATGTGCCCCTTGGGTCCACTGAATAGGTGGGTCGTGGTAACTTGAATGTTTGAAGGTAAGTGTGAAAATGCTCCTTTAAATAATGCAGAAACAAAATGAATGCTGGATCAGAACCTGTACTTGTGGATAATCATAGATTAGTTGCACTACTACCCATATTTTGTTTTTATATGCCTAAATTATGTTACAGAAAACCTGTCTGACTGAGGTAAAATGATGAAGTATGTTGCAGAATCACATTTCTGTCATTGCAGTTTCTTACTTGGTAGAAACCCTAAAAGAAAGAGTTATGTCTTTTGAGTCATATAGAAACAGGTTTTAATTTAATATATACCTCTAGCTAATAGTGAAATGTAAAAAAAAAAACCACACAAAAACCCCAAAACAAACCCTGTCACGTTTGCAACAGAACTCAGATGAAACCTGTGGAGCTTTAATATCTGCTGAAGTAGCTGAAGAATTAACCTAGCAATGTATAACAAAATAAAAGAGTATTTTTCTTCCACTAACAAGACGACTATGAAAAGTCTTGCTACAATACTCTCAAGACAGCTAATTTTTTAACTAGTTCAAAAATAATTTACAGTGAATAATTTGCTGTTTCAAAGACTGCATGTGTGAACGTCAAAACATCCACTGATAATAATCTTGGTTGTGTTAAAGGCATGCAAATATTGTTTATCTTAATTAGCATATGAATAAGTGATCAAGAACTTTTCAGAAATCAGTTTATGGATCACAGATTTCTTTTAAATATCTTCCAAAAATGTTTTCATTCTATACAGATTGACGCTGTCTTCTGCAAACTGCTCTTCCAAAGCTTAAAGGTGTTCTAAAGGACTCCCCAATACAGCATGTGAAATGACAGTGGAACCCTGATATGAAATTATGGCCTTCACTAAACTTTTTATGCTTCACTTGTGCTCAGAATTCACAGGTTTTACATAGAACAAAATGTCCAATGCATCAAGTTCATTTCAATTCTGAAGGTGTACTTCTGCCTGAAATTCATGACTATAACCAGATGCTTCCCACTTCTCTCAGCACTGCAGCTGAGGTGTCTAGCTAGCAGAAGCAGCCAAAACCCAAGGTTAGTAATTCACATGAAAGTTGTGGGCTTTATCTTTGTCTTGGTTTCAATTTGAATCAAACCAAAAGCAGAAAATTTTCAACATTTCCTGTGAACCAGATAGAATACTTCAGCTAGTCACCAAAATGAAAACAGTTTTAGCAAATATATACGTCAAGCAATTTTTAGGAATCTAAAAGCTAAAAACAGAAGTAAATGTGAATTTCCCTGAGTAGATATGAAGTCATCTGGGATATTGTGCTCCGGAGTAACTTTTCATGATGACAGGCTAGAGCAATAGACCTGGGGAAACAATTTTACGTCAAGCTTTGTAGCAACTGATATGTGAGGTCCCATCATTTTGGCAAGAGACTCACATAAATTATTCCCACCCTCACCAAACCTATGACAAGAGAGTCTCCCACAGCTGCAGTATATTACTGCAGCCTGTCTCCCATTTTGTTACTCCTTGTGCTTGCCAGTGAGTAGAAATGGCGTTTGGCCTTGATCTGCATCTCACTGCAACTGAGACTCAAATTAGTGCCAAAAAAATCACACCGAACAGCTAGTGAGTTTTGTGACTTGACAACCTGTTTCATGTCCAAAAACTTAAGATGTTTCATATCACAACATGATGTAATACATTGCTTCATGTAGGAGGAAGGAATGTGCTTGAAAGATCTAGAAGAGAAGCCTGGAAACTAAGAGATGTGGCTTTGTGAGTTTCAAAGGCTGCTGGAGTTGCAGACTCTGCAGCCGGCGGGTACTGCACGTAACACTGGTATCTCAGACACGTGAATCCTGAAATTCAAGTGACTACCTGGTTTCAAACTAGAAGAGCTGTGTATGGCAAACCTGAAGGTTTTTGATAAAAAAAAAAAAGCTTTCCAAAAATTCTGATGTCTTCGGAGACGGAAATGCAGAAGATTGCTCACCTACTCCAGCTGTGTTTCAGTCTTACAGGTGATAAACCTGGAAGGGGTGGTGCTCTGGAAGATGTGTTGGCATTTTAGCATGCAACTCTACCATGCTAACAGGTTGTGGAGGACTTTAATTATTTTCACAGAGAAGACCTGTATTACTTATCTACACAGTAGCAGGGCAGGTTCATGTCCTCCTAGCTCCAGAAAGAACGAAGGGAAAGGTCCCTTACCCCTTCTATTACTTATATTCAGAAAATTTCTCATCACTTCTTCTTGCTTTTCATGTGTTTTATCCCTGAACATTGTGTGAAATATGCAGGAGAATGGTCAAAATTATTTTTCTCAGTGTGCAGTTCTTCAATTAATTTACGAATTCATTACAATTGTACACGAGTATGTTACTTAGGTGTATAATTGCTACTAGAGTGTTAATTTAGGACAAGTTGATGTGGATCATATTGCTTAATATGATTTTCTTCTTTTTCAGATTTGTGCCTATTGCTGACAACTATCCATAACTTTTCTCATGTTAATAAATTACAGAGAAATGGTGTTAGAGTGGTACTGGAATTCCTAAGTAGTTTCTCAGACAGCATTTATTTTCCCTATTTCTTCTTTTGGGAGTATGAAGTGAAAAAGAAATTTAATGGATTTTAACATGGTGACAAATGACCTGTCGCCCATCCTTAATCATTACTATAGTGGTTAACAACATAAAGCAACAATTCTGCTTCAGATGATCATTGCAATTGCATACAGTCACCTCTTTTTTTAACATGACATGATCCAACAGCTAATAACTGCAAGAGCAGTGGCTCTTGAATCTCTTACCCTTCAACACTTTGGCATAATATCATAAATCTTTTTTTTTTTCCTCTAAGGAGCAATCTACTCAGTGATGTGAGCTGGATGAGATTTCAAGAGGAAAGGCAATAAAGGTATCCTGTATGCAGAGGAAGAGTTAGAGCTTGCTGTGATTCTTTACAGTAAATAGTAGGTAAGCACTGTCACTCTCACTTCATGTCATATTATATGTAGTCGATAAGGAATGAGGAAACAAGAAATGCAAGGCAAGGAACTGCAGTGGAAGTTTGAATTCTGAAATTTTATCCTTTTTCAATCTGGCATAAATTAAAGCATTTTATTGCTACCATATGGTCCTTTTTTTTTTTAACCTCTTTTTGTCATTGTCCACAGTCTTTGACTTCTTCAGGCCTTAGATCTAACATAATATCTCCCATATTGTTGTATACAAACTTCTAGACTTTTTAACTATCATTTATTCCTCTTCTTTGTGTCCTCCAAATGATTTAGGTATTCATTTATCTGGCTAGGTGCCTAAACCTAAAACTTGGATTGACAGAAACTCTTTTCAGATGATGCCTGGCCTGAGAGGTTAAAAGTGTTTCAACATTTAAACTTGAATTCACTACCATGACTAGAAAATCTTCTTAGCCAAGAGATCTGACATCTTTCTGGAACCACGAATAGTGTGTTTCGCATTATCTGCTTTCATTCAGTAGCTCAGTTGTTGGAACATTTGTGCAAAATAAAAATATTTGGTGGCACAGATGAACCCAGGTTTCCTTGGCTGTCAGCGGAGTGCTTTCACCATTAGGCTATGGGGTCATGATCATTTTTTCCCTATATCTGTGTCCCAGTCACTATTTATGCCATCTTCAGTACGAGTACTGAGAAATAATTGAGCACATAGTTTAGGATAATAGTTAAGACGGCAGTTAAGTCGCTTTCTCAGAAGGTGAGAAGATGATAGGAGGACATATAACTGCGTCCATCAAGCTGTAAAATTAAAAGAACACTCACTGCTTTTTGGCAGAAAGGATTGAATCTCCTGAGTTCTTAAAGAAGAAGTTTTTGTACTTAAGTAGAGTGACCGGGGCTACAGAACTGAAGTTGGAGATAGATTATTCCTGCAATTTGAGGCCCTGTTTGCCTGTTGATCTGTGTGAGGGCCTTGAGTGTGCAAACAGGCATCAGTTGCTTTGTGTCAGAGAGTACTGGGCTCTGACAACCTGATCATTGTGTCCCAAATCAGTGTCTTATTAACCCAGTTAAAAGATTCATGTCCTACTAATCAAGTAGAAAGGTTCATTTAAAATATCCAGAGGTTTATCTTTCTTTTTAGTTCTACCAGACAGGAGTTCAGTGGTAGATACCTCTACCTGAACACGCAGAGAACTCATTTTATAATGTCCACATTTGGAACCCATGTTGCCCTTCACAAGCTCTCCTCCAAGTGAATGGATCTCACAGCCCTCTGTAAGGAACTCTGCAGAAAGCAGCTCTGTGGAGAAAGGCCTGGGACTTCTGGTGGACAACAGTGTGGCCACGAGCCAGCAATGTGCCCTTGTGGCCAAGAAGGTCAATGGTCTCCTGGGGTGCATTAAAAAGAGTGTGGCCAGTAGGTTGAGGGAGATTATCTTCCCCCTCTACTCTGCCCTAGTGAGGCCACATCTGGAGTACTGTGTCCAGTTCTGGGCTCCCCAGTTCAAGAAAGACAAGGAGCTACTGGACAGAGTCCAGAGGAGGGCTACAAAGACGATCAAGGGAATCACCTCTCTTATGAGGAAAGGCTGAGAGACCTGGGTCTGTTTAGCCCAGAGAAGTGAAGACTGAAAGGGGATCTTATCAATGCTTATAAATATCTAAAGGGCAGGTGTCAAGAGGATGGGGCCAGGCTCTTCTCAGTGTTGCCCAGTGACAGGACAAGGGGCAACGGACACAAGCTAGAACACAGGAACTTCCATCTGAACATGAGGAAAAGCTTCTTTATTTTGAGGGTGCCAGAGCACTGGAACAGGCTGCCCAGAGAGGTTGTGGAGTCTCCTTCTCTGGAGATATTCAAAACCCACCTGGACACGTTCTTGTGCAACCTGCTCTAGGTGAACCTGCTTTAGCAGGGGAGGTTGGATCTCCAGAGGTCCCTTCCAACCCCTACCATTCTGTGATCCTGTGATTCTGTGATCTAGACTTTTAGTTCCATTACGCTGAGACTCACTGGCACAATAATCTATTCAAGTGAACGACACTTCTCTCTTCTGCCTTTGAGTATCAGCATTTTTTGAAAGACACAGTCTTTTTTCCTATATCAGAAGCATGTCCTTGTAAGTGTACTATGTACTTTTTATATAGCCCAGTATACCGAAAGGTAAGGAGGAATTACCTTATACATTCATAGAACCCTTCCAGGATAGAATCAGTTTTGTCCCTTTCCAAAAAGCATCCACCTGGATTTCCAGATTAAGCAGTTTTTACATCTCCTTTTCTGTCCAATGTTAAACCTTGGGGGTGCATGAGGGATGGCAGGGTGTTATCTGAGATAGTAAGGATATTATTGTACTGGTTTTGGCTGAGGTAATGTTAATTTTCTTCATGGTAGCTTGTATGGTTCCATGTTTTGGATTTGTGATGAAAACAGTGTGAAAATGCACCAAAGTTTTAGCCATTGCTAAGCAGTGCTCACACAGCGTCAAGGCCTTTTCTGCTCCTCACACCGCCTCGCCAGCAAGTAGACTGGGGGAGGGCACAAGAAGTTGGGAGGGGGCACAGCCAGAACAGCTGACCCCAATCAAGCAAAGGGATATTCCATACCACATGACATCATGCTCAGCAATATGAAGCTGGGGGAAGAAGAAGGAAGGGGGAGATATTCGTAGTTATGGCATTTGTCTTCCCAAGTAACCATTACATGTGATGAAGCCCTGCTTTCCTGGATATGTCTGAATACCTGCCTGCCTATGAGAAAGAGTGAATTAATTCATTAATTTGCTTTGCTGGCATGTGCAGCTTTTGCTTTACCTATTAAATTGTCTTTGTCTCAGTCCTCGTGTTTTTGCACTTTTACCCTTCCGATTCTCTCCCCTACCCCTACTGTGTGGGGGTGTGAGCAAGTGGCCATGCCGTGCTTAGCTGCCTACTGGGATTAAACCATGAGAATTATTAAAAAATTTCTAGAGTCATTTATTTTTGTCAGATAGTGGAAGAAACACTAGTCCTGAAATCAATGCAGGAATTACAAGCTGAATTAACCTTAACAGAACATAGACTTCATCTGTAAGTATTTAACACAAAATGAAAATCAGTTTTATTCTAAAAACAACAATTTGTATTTTTCAAGCTACTCTGTTTAACTACAAATTGTCTCTGAAATATATGGATTTCTGAGAAATGTAATGCCCTTTCCTCACTGGTGCATATTCAAAGTGAATTAGAGCAAATATTTTATAGCAGCCATTGTTTCAATTAGCACTTTATATTTTTAACTGGTTTGTCAATTTACTTTATTGTATTTTCCATTTGTAGTCACTGTTCAATTGATTTCTATTCCCATTTATTTTACTTAAAAAACCCCATATTCATACGGCATGTTGATAGGGTATCTTCTCCCAGCATCCAGCCCACTGAGAGCAAGGCAGTCAACGTTATGAATGTTTTGTCCAACTGGAATTTAAGCATTGTTTCAGCAATTGATTTTATAGTCAATCCTGTGTTGGTTGCAACAGCCTCTTTTAAGGTAAACTTTCTGTTGTTTTGTATAAAACATATATATATATATAAAAACATAAATTCCAGACACTTACATTTCTTAAGATTACCCCATACTAATTCATAGTCTACAATTGTGGTAAGTAGTAGTGGGTTTGTATGTACTCACATAAATGTATGTAAGTTACTAATAAAGCCAAATGTTTTACTTTGAATCTGCAATTACTACAATTACTGGATATTAGAATCTAAAAATTACTGAGAATCCGCTTGCTGTATCAAAAAAATATGTTAGGACAGCTCATTTTTGAGATGCTCTGTTAGAAATCTGTGTTATTTTATATGATTATTTTTTCTGCTTCCTCTGTGTAAGAAGGAATATGTATATCCACAAAGAAAGTTTAAATAGAACTAAAAAAAAACCTGAGAACTGCAAGTGGATATCTGCTCCACTGTTAACCTTCCTGTGCTGCGGGGGCACAACCTACCTCACCATGGTCTTCACGGGCTGCAGGGGAATCTCTGCTCCAGTGCCTGGAGCACCTCCTCCCCCTCTTTTTTCACTGACCTTGGTGTCTGCAGAGCTAGTTGTGCTCACATATTTCTTTTCTCTCCAGCTGCTGTTCTGCAGCAGGGGTTTTTTCCCACCAACATCTTAAACATGTTATCACAGGGCTGCTATCACTGTCGCTGATTGGTTCAGCCTTGGCCAGCAGCTGTGTTGGACACAGGGGAAGCTTCTAACAGCGTTTCACAGAAGCCACCTCTGTAGCCCCCCCGCTACCAAAACCTTGCCATGCAAACCCAATACAACTTTATACCTGACATCCAGCTTACCATTGACTCATGTCATTACCTGTTCTCCCAGCAGGAAGAGCAGCGCTGGAACATTTTCTACTCCCAAAGTTCCGACGCCTCATAGCTGCATTTCTTTCATCATCATCTTGGTCAAAGCAGAAGGAGTCCTTTCCTGTATTGAGTTCAACCCTGGCCAGTGCCAGAGTGCCAGAGCACATCTTTTAGCTGCTTAAAATGGTATGTAACCATTAAAATGATATGTAACCATACAGCAACAAGATCAGCCAGAGGCCAAGACAGCACCTGCTTTTTCTTAAAGGTCATGTGATGCAACAGTCCAGTCCCCCTCTTCCTCTCTTTAGTCCTGTTAGGTACAGGGATCAGAAGTCCTTCAGCCAAGGTAAAGGGCCTTTGCTCACACGATGTGCTATCAGCAATCAGTGCAGTTCTCTTAGCTTGAGATTTTTGGGTTATCCTAAGCCCTTTAAGGACAGGTTTTCCATGGATGACGTATCTTCTTTCTGGACTTGAAAAAGAGCTGAATGGAGTTGCATGGTATTTCAAAACCCTATCAGGGTCTCTAATCTGCCTCCTCTGGGAGAAAGAGGACTCCTGTCATAGCTTAATAGATATAGATTAATTGGTCCTATCCAGTACTCTCTGCTTAATAGTGGAACGTATCTGGAGCCAAGTGATTTGGTATTAAAGTTTCTAGACACATCTCAAGCAGAACAATGGGAGTAGATCAACATGCCCAGTTACAGTGATTATTTTATGCCTGCCCCTTCCCTCTTGTGCTGCTTTTTCTGATGATGACAGCTGTATTAGCTAAGAGGATAGACATTATGAAACAGAGGGTGTATTCTTCTTCTTGGTCAGCTATCAAGTTACAACAGCTTTTGGTATTCAACAAACTCTCCCTGGACATCTCTTATCCTTGTGTTGTTTGGTCTTTGAAGATTGCATTTCTGCTAGTATCTACCATCCCTTGGACAACTTGGGGAGAACTAGGTCCTTGGGGTTTTCACTCAACAGGTTGTGCTTCAGCAGTCACTTTGCATTCATTCCTAAAGCAATGTCAGACTTTCATCCTGACCTGTTTCTTGATTAAGAAATTAATTAACCTTTCTCTTTATTTCTCTCTCTCATCCTTTTAGGTGTGATGCAGCACTTCTCTCACAAAGTCAAAAAAGCAGATTTGTTTTATCTCCACAGGTGTAGGCATTTCAAAATATCTCTTTGGCCACATTTTTCCCACTGAAGGAAGAGGTTCTCTGCCCTTGGTGATTTCCAAGAATATATATCCAGATTACCTGTGAAACTTCAAAAGATCCACATAATTCCAGTGGAAGTTCAGGGAGCATCCTGTTGGAGCTTTTATCTTTGCTATGCCCAGTATCTTGATCCTGAAAAGGCTTGTGTGACTAATTATCTGGTTTTCCACCCACACTTCAGTAGCAACAGTTCCGCTTGCAAACCATCCAGACAAGTCATCATCTGTAAAACAGGAATTCGAGATCCTCAGCTAGATGCTTTCTGGTAATACAGGGATTCAGAGAAGAAAGAAATGTTTTTCCAAAGGCTGTGGGTCCACATAAAAGTTAGTCTTCCAGAGCAGTCTTTCTTCTCTTCTGCAGTTCTTTAAATGTATGATTTTTGTTTTCGAGGGGGACAGAAATGGCAGCCCATGTAAGCCATGCACACATGCACATGGCAGTACAACACAGTACACTACTATATTATTTACAGGAAAATGGTTCTGCTCTCAAGGGGCAGGACGCAGCTACATCTACTGTAGAAATGTGTAATCTGTGTGTGGAATTTAACACTAGGTATTGGTAAGATGTTTCTTTCCAGATTTACTGCATCTTGGAAATTATATTCTGCTATTTATCTTACATTTCTTGAAGGCTCAGACTTGCTTGCTGTGCAAGGTTTGGATATATTCATAGGGGTCTGCTTTCTCTGAACTTGGATATATCCATATCCTGCTTAGAGTCATGATAAAAGGAAATATTTAAACTCCTTTTGACATAAGTCTGTGCTAGTGCACCACAGGAGCTACAAAATAAAATTAAAAAATTTATTATGCCATTATATTCAAACACTAGCACAACAGTACAGCACTAGGGTGTAATGCAGAAGACGGAGTACTTAAAGGACTTCATAGACATTACTACTAAAATGCACTATCTGACATTACTTGTTAAGTTGTATTTGAGTAAGGTGCTTTTTTAGCAATATAACTGAATTCACGGTAAATGAATAATTCTGTCTAATTCTGCTGTAAGTTTCTGCTTCTAAGCATTCATATTGCTGCCTTGCCTAGACATACTGCTCAGGTAATGCCATAGTCTGATAATAAGAAGCTCAGTTCTAAGGCCATTGAAGTCAGTGGAAGCTGTAGACAGACTGTGACAACAATATCGCATACAAAGTATTGCTGTGTGGCAACCACATATTTTGCTGAAATGTACAGAGAAATTCAAAACTCCAGCTAGTTTCTACTCATGCTGATATTGCAAGTGTCTTGGCAGTAGAAATGTGAAACAGCACCAATAAATATCTGGTCAGAGAAATAAAAAAGAAAAATAGTATTCTTTTCTGGGAATTGATAATTTTTCAGGTAAAACATCAGGAAATGTTTCTTTTCTTCTGCATAAAACAAGCTTCCCATTTAAAAAAAGAGCTGACTCAGAAAATAAAAATAACAATGCCCATGTTCTATACCTTGGTATTATGCAGCCTGCTTGAGTGCTTGTGTCTGCACACGGAGGAGGGAGGAAATAAAAGAAAGAGGTAGGAGAAGGAAGTGGGGAACACCTTTGACAGTGGCACCAGATTAAAGTGACTGTAAAAATAAGGACTCAGGTATGAATATGTTGTCAACCAATGGGTTTTTTTCGCATAATTTTCCCTTTTGATTCAAAAGTATACTCATGGAAGCACATTTTTCTTCAGACTTCTTTCTATTTATGAATCTGAATTACTATCATCAGTCTTGTAGAACTTACCGAGCTGATGTTGCAGTCCCATAATTACCAGCTGCTTTTATAAAGGAATGAATTTTGTCACCGTGGCAGTTAATTTACCAGGCTGATACGGCAAGTCTACATGCAGTGAGTTATGACATTACTGCTGTCAGCTGTTTGCCTTGCTGCTCTGTCGGAGTTACCAGGACGCGTGCTTGAGCCATGGCCTCTGCAGCTCCCAGCCCCTTGCCTTGGTGCAGCAGTACAAGCTGCGCTGGGGGACTGGGCTGCCGGCACATGGGTCCCTCTCTGCTGACCGGTGGGAGGTTGTAATCGCCGGCAGAGCAGCAAGGAGAAAAGCTAGTGCTCGCAGTGCCTGAAATTGTCGCTGCTAGTTTTGCCAGTGAACATGTTAGATTCATCATATTTAAGGTGCTAAAAGAAGGCTTCCTATTTACTGCAGTGTACTTTAAATCAGGTGTTGTACAAAAAAACCTGATACAATGAGGTAAGGTTTTGATCTGTTCCTTCTAGAAAATAAAAAAAACCAAACAAGCAAACAAACCCAAACCAAAACCCTGTACGGTGAAGCATAATTCAGTTCAGTCATAACATATTACATCCATAAAGGAGTTAGTCACAGTAATGCTGATTACTATGTGTTTGACTTTTAGGCATCCTGCCACCCACTAGTCTCCTTTACGTGTGTTTAAGACTATACTATAGCGCCACTGATCGCTTCTCTTAAATAGAGTTGTCTCAGTTTTACCCTCCATCAGGATCTAAGTATCCCACCCCCCCAGGGTTCCCAGGTGTAGATTCTCCCTCTCATTTGGACCTGGTGTCTTATCTGGATGTAAGAGGAGAGCTTGATGTCATCTCCTATTTAGCCAATAGACAAACAGCTAAATGTACTTGCTCATGCATCCCTCCTGTGCCCAAAGCATAATGAACCCACAGTGTTTCTAGCTCAGGGTAGTACAGTACCAGTAAATACCTTCCAAAATGAAAATATTTGTTACTTTTTCTGCAAGCTGTCCCACTTTGAGTAATTAAATGATAGGCTAGACAGAGATGTAGACAAAAAGGTTATATTTTAGGTCTCAGTTGTAAAATAGGTGATTTCAGTTCTTTAAAGGCAGAAGAGAAGGCAGAGTTTTCAGGGGAAGGTTGTTTGGTTTTTCTGCTTTGTTTAGGTTTGGGTTGTGTTTTTGTTTGGTTTTTTTTTTTTCTATATCTGGGTCTCCCAAAACATTCTCCAGTGCTGGAACCTTTGAGTGAAAGAAGATGGTGGCATTACACTATTAGGAGTGTTTTAGGACCCGATAAATCTTCTGAATTAAGCCCTACAAGGAAGGTAAGCAGGGTATTGACTGGCAGGGAGAAAAAAGTGTTGGAACAGATGACACATTTAACAAATGTTAGGTACACACAATACTCATGGTCTTCTAGCACTAAATGTGTTACAATAGCAGTAAGCACTGTAATAAATACCTTAAATGTCTGTGCTTTTATATTATATGTTGAAACCTGTTGCTTGCATCCTGCCTCCACAAAACATGTGGGACTTAAAACAAGTATGGTGGACAAGTAGAGCTGTTTATGTTCATGTTTCCTCTAATTTCCAATAGCGTGATCAGATTTTTTGTTTGAAAACATTAAATGAAGAGATGCTGGAAGTGAGGACTTTGAAAATAAAGTACATAATGAGGCTCTGGTGTCTTGAAAATACTAGGATATTATTTCTCACCACTTGTTACTCTGTGTTGCTGTGAATACTTGGCATTTTCCAAAGAATCTTTATTCATTTTATTTGTACATTTTATTTTTATGGGTAAAAGAGAAATGCATATCTTTCATCTCTTCTTTCTAAATACACCACACTGTTTCCTCTCATTTTCAGTGACTGTCACTGAAATTTTCTGCTTCCTGTTAACACCTTTTTCCATTTGAAATGTATACATAGTTTGATATAACTTTTTCCTGCATAAAATTGTTTTTGTATTAAGGTATACAGATCATTTATGATCTGCATGGAAAAATATTTCATATGGATTTTTTAACCATCCATTTTGTGATATCTTTACTTTTTTCACAAGTGCTGTGTCTCTCTTCTATTAAATACTGTGTTGCATTTGACCCTGTTTCTAGTCTTTTGCATTTCCTCATGACATGACATGATTGTGACATGCCAGAATCTCAGCCTTTGCTGTATGTGAACTATATCACAGCTGAGAACCATGCTGATAATTTGATGAAGTGGGAAGACTGAAAGACGGAGCTATACATCTTAAGCATGCTTAACCCAGTGGAAGCATCAGCAACGATCACTATTAGGTACACCTTCCTCATGCTTTTGGCACCTAGTGGAGTTCTGTTCTACTGATGAAACTCCTTCTGGAGTTCTTCATAACCACATCCTTCACCTTCCATCACCATAACCTTCAACTTCACTATCTCCTTCTTCCTGGCCCCTACTTCCCCATCAAAAGAAAATAGTATATGAAAGGTACCTCTCAATTCTAACTGGAATAAGGTAGGGGAGTTCTTTCGTGGGTTGTTTTTTTTTGTTCTGGTTTGTTTTGTTTTTTTTTTTTTCTTTTTTTTATTAGAAAGATCTTGACAGACGACTTCTGAGTTGATGGGCATTGTTTAAGTCAGATGGAGCTGTTGCAACATGTGAAAATGTAGAGTTCTTCAAATTCCATTAACATTTTTTATGTCTAATAGGAACAAGATCAATAGCTTTTTCACAGAAGGCATTCACTGTAGAACTAAAATTAATTACTGAAAGTTTAATAATTAAAGACAATCTTATTTATGTTCTGAACAGATAATTAGAAAGATCAAGATATAGGTCAACACTGCTTTCTTGTTCCTGCATTTGTTTTAAGGGCTCTGGGATACATTTTAGCTAGTAGTGTCTACACCTTATTCTACTCTGTGTCATAACTGCATATAACTTTTGCCATTTCCCCTCCCTTCCTCTCTCTCTCCTTCCTGCCTTCCTGCCTTCCTCACTGCCTTCCTCACTGCCTTCCCCCTTCCCTTCCTCCCCTTCCTCCACTGTCCCTCCCTTTGCCCCTTCCCTCATTCATTCCTTCCCTTCATTCTTCCCATTGAGAGTTTTTAATATACTTTCCCATAGAGCTATAATTTACTATATCCATTCTATGCATTGTATGGATTTGTTTGGCCAATAAATGTTCTTCTGTTAATGGGGATGGGGGGGAAGAAGTGAGTGCCTTTCTCTGTGCCTACTCAGTTGGAGAAGACTGAGCTGGAAAGGAATTTCAATTGCTTTTGCCATTAGCAGTAATTACATTTGCAAATAAAAGCTCACTGAAAATCATCAATTTACTAAGTAGGTTGTACATTGACCTCCAGCTACTATCTTTAGATATACAGGTATCGATAATAAATCACAAAGAATCACAGGTACAAGCACTTTTCCTCCAGAAGGGAGAGAAGATAATGATTTGCTGGTAAAATTTATTTAGCAGGCCTAACCGTCTCAGTAAATGTATCTTTCCTTCAGAGGAATTGTCAGTTTTGGTCATATAAATTGAGACATCTCAGATATATATTCTACTTCTTTTTTTTTCCGCTACAATGCCAATAAATGGCTAGTGTTTAATAATTAGGTACTTGTTCTTAACATGAGTGAAAGAAAGACAAAGGTGAAGTGGACAGAGACTTCTGATATGAGATTTAAATCTGAAAATCATCCTCGCTTGGAGGTATGAAGGAAGTGCTTTCCCTTTTCATTTTTTTTTAACATAAATTCAGGAGTTCTGGATGACACCCATTCACAGGAAAAGTCTTGACTTCAGGAATAGGAGGAAATTTAAACCCTAGTTTTCAGTAGTAGGGTCTTTTTTCATTGGGTCCTGACAGCCTCCAAAATTTTGATCCGAAACTTTATATATTCTGAAACTTAAATAATACTGTAAAAAATATATGAACAATCAACACGTCAAGAAGCAGAAAATGAAACAAATATGTTTAGGCTTTATATAGATTTTAACACCTCATCCTCAATCAATTTGATGGAAACTGAAAGGAGCGGTGCCCTCTTTATTTGTTGCTGTTCTGAAAGAGAAATACTAAAATGGCTACTGTACTAGTTGTGTAATTCCTGCTGTTTCATTGACTTTCCCTTTGCCAGCATGTTTCCGGATACTGCTTTAGCACATTCAATCAGTGCTACCACAGGTGGTTTTTTACATTCGAGATTAGTTTTCTGCATTATTTACCTCCCGTTCCGTAATGAGCGTGGGGAGGTTCGAGGAGCAGCAGACATGATGTTGTTGAGAGTAGAGTAGCCTGCCTGCACCCCACCAGTGTATGCTGAAGTAGGAAATACATAGCTACTACCCCATTACTTGCGTCAGCTGTGTCCTCCCTTGAGGGGCATTGCTTTAAGGCCGTGCTCTAGCACAACATGCAAACTTCAGCTCTATCACCAGGCTGGATAATAAGACATGAATTACTGAAAAGCAGAAGGCAATGGACAGAACAATGGCTGTAGAATTGCTGGGTTATACAGCTAGCCTTGCCACTTACTTTTTATAGACTTTTTTAGAAGCCACTTTATCACTACTGCCCTAAGTTTATTTATCTACAAAATAAGATTAATGATTCTTTAAATCATTCCCATAAGATAAGCCTCCATGTTATTTTCCAACAGTTTTCATTATTGATTACCTTACATAAATGACAGCGGTGACAATTTGGTTTTAACAACCTAATTCTGTGGAGTATATAGTTGATTTTCCCTCTATTGTGTGTGTCTTTTCAGTTGAACTTAAGTTGTTCGTGAGGCATGATGCTAAAATAACAACTGCAGAAGTCTACACAAGGAAAAACAGTAGTATTTTACAAGCTGGCAAAAGATTTATTGGAATTTCAGCATTTATTCCATTTTGCTAACAGATGATTCTTATGGTTACTTAATATATTTAATCTAGTTAAAAATTGGCATCATGATATTCTGCAAATTATTGTAACATAAATAAAAATATTTAATATTGTCTGTTATAGAGACAAGCAACATTTCATACAATTTAAACGATGCTTTAAAAGGTAAATGATAAGTATCAAAGAAGCTAAGGCCAACAAATAAAATCGCCATAATTAAACCTTTCCCTGAAGTTTTGATAGATTATCAATTTTCAAAATTTTTTTAAAGTACCATCACAAAAAAAACCCAAAGATAGGACACAGTCAGCTTGTACAGTGGCAATGTTGAGCTTGGCTTTTTGGAAAACTTGAGTTTCAAAGGGTTTTGGCTCAAAGTCAAACGCAAGCTTTTCTGAGTTATTGTGCCTCAGACCTTTGTTTCTAAACATTAAGAAGCTTGCAAGACTTATAAAATCAAAATATACCATTAATCTTTGCAACTTTATATACATTTTTTGGGATTTTTTTTCCCTAGTGTCAACCAAATTTTTGTATAATATTGTCATGCAGATATAAAGTTTCTGAGTTTAGCACGACTCCCTCTTCATGTAAGACAATGAGTTAATGCTAATGAACAGGAAAAACTCTCAACCGTTTAGCCTTGCTTCAAACGTCAGGGGTTTCAGTAACCAACTTTTCAGAAAATAAGTTCAGTCTCTGTAAGAAGACTTGGCTTCACTGAAATGCAGAGTAATTCTAAATTATCCTAGATGATCTCTGGTCAAGTGTACTTTCAAGTGAACTGTTCTTACCTGTGATTCAGGTCAGAGTTACTCATTAGTAAATACATACTACAAATTAGTATATTAAAACTACACACAAAATGTAATGTTAAAAGTTTCCTATAAAATATACTAATAGAAAGGTCCTAGATATTAATAACATTAATAATCATATTTTAAATCATGTTTTGACTGTTTAGCTTTTTTAATAGCCTTTTGTGGGCAACTGCTCAGGAGTTAATTTTAGTTCTAAAATCATGTGCTGTATTTTATGTAACTACAAATGTGTCTTTTACATTCACTATTATTATTGTCCTCTTTTAGTTGTGCTGTTAAGGATCATAAATTATGCCTTTTAGCTTCATACTAATGCTTGCAGGCTATTTTTAATAAATATAAAGCTCTTTCAAACACAGATAGGCATCTGATGCTAGGTTTTGTGCAACCATACCTCCCACTGGTTTAAAATACAAGAAAAAAATGCCTATTGTATAATTATTAAATTGAATGACTGTTAAATTTACCCAAAAAATATTTTTGAAGTTAACAAGATGATTTTTTGCTGTCAAATTTGTTACCAACCACTTGCTTTTAAAGAAAAAAGAGAATGTGTCCTAATACATGACTAAAAGTCAAATAAGTATCCCAGGCTGTGCACAAAAATACATCTAAAAAGCAGAGAATTCTTTTATCTTCCCAAGACAAGAGAAACATTTTTAAGTGTCTCCAAGACATAGGGAAATCCTTTTTTTTTTTTTTTTTAACATTGCCTCTAAGAAAATTCTTACTAGAAAAGCCTGGCATTTTGCATGCGCTGATTTCTGTTTGAGGAACACTGCTTTTGATTACATTTTCTTGCCAGAGGGGGGAGAAAAGAAATGTTCATTTATATTCATCAGGAAACATTATTACATAAACTTTACTCTCACTGTTGGTTTCAAATGTCAGTGCAGCTGCACTTAATGCAAAGTTACATTTACACCCTATGAATTCTGTGTTAGCAGACCCATGTGAATATTCCAATACTGCAAAATTGCTGCTTTGGTAAGTTTTTATAGTAGTAGTTACCTGCAGCATTATCATTAGAAGTCTAGCAAACGTTTACACAAGAAACAACTAGTTTTATTAACTGTTCACATTTAGCATAGAAAACATCTTCCTAGACTCAGTTTGGCTATAAAAGACTAGATTCTCTTTTTTAAAAAGTCTAAAATGAGTGTTTCCCAGCATGTATAACTAGGTTTGCAATGAAGACTTCCATGGGATTTGAAGCATGTAATTTAGTCTCCTTGATATGTTTACATTCAGAGACTAGCAGTCATTTTTGCGTGTATGTTTTAACCTCAGGCTCAGTTTAGAAACAGTTTATATCTATTATAGTGCCTATGTAAGAGATTTGTTTCTAAGCATACATGAGAGACTATCCCACTTCTACAGGCCATTGGTAGTGTTCCTGCTTTCCTGGCAGTCTTATTCAGTCCCAAAACATCATGACAAAATTAGCTACTACTGACAAGACACCCTTGTGTATTTTAATAGCACTAAACTGATTCCATGGTGATCTATTGGCAATAGGACCAGCATGCAGAAGATCACAAAAAAATATCTTTTTATGTTCTGAGAATAAAAAACCCTCTTATTTTCATTAATGGTATTCTAAATTCTCCCTGTAATGTCTCTGAAAATTGGGAATGCACTTTTATGTCCAAAATATGTATTTTAGGTATCAAAATCAGACTTAAAATCATATTTTTTACATATCTTCTTGAAAAGATTAATTAAATTTAAGTTTTTTCCTCTTGATAAAATGGATTATAGCTTGATTGTGTGAGAATATTTACAGATAATTCCATATCAGCTTTACTGGCATTTTTAAAACAACTTCTCCAAGAGGTTATTTATATTATAAGAGCTTTTTAATATTTCTGCCACTTTTGTGCTGTTTTTGAACAGAATGCTACTTGAAATAGTCTTCCTAAAACTGCAGAATAAAGAACTTTATTATTTTGAATGATGACTAAGTTATGATGTAACTTACTCTGTGAACATTATTCTCACACTTCCAAATTTGGAGAAGAACCTGCATGCCCCTTCTTTTTGATGAAGCAGATAAATTTATTCCTATTTACATTTGTTAAGTACAGGTTTTCCTGCAGAGAGACCTACATCAACAGTCTGTCTTAGACTTGATAATTGCAAATCTTATATATTTTCATGTCATCACAACAGTGTGTTTCTTCCATTGTCAGGCTATGGTTCTGAGTCATACTCAGATAAAAGAAAATTATCCCAGAAATATTTTCTTTCTTGTAGATGAGGAAGCTGAAACCCGAAGCTTAAGTGACAAGGAGGAGAGTAGGAAGAAGAGCAAGTAAAATCAATTTGTTCTAAGGGAGAAAGTAGGAACTACTGGTTCAAATAGTTTTGGGGTTTTTTTTCTAATTTTGCCTCTGATGCGACTTTGAAGAAACCATTTAGAGTTCACTTTTTACGATCACGCTTTAAATTTTGGTGTTCACATTGAGATGGTAAGGTTGCTCACGGTTTTTGAAAATAAGGCATTCTGCGTTTCGAAAGCAGTGACTTGAAGTATGAAATCCTTTGAAAGTATTCTGGTTATTTTCATGCATTAAGATTACTGCAATTTACTGTATTAAAAAAATAATTACATTGACACTTCTCTTTACTGCTAAATAACTACTGAATTTCAAATAAAAAAAACCCTGGTATTTCTTCAGTGCTTTTTCCAATAGGAAAAGGAAAGGAAGGCATGTTCCTATATGATGAGGAATCAAATCAGAAGACAAGAATGTGAGTGTAAATTTTGCATGTCTGTGTATGTGTATGTATCAATGCACAAAACTGCCCGGCAGGCATTTGTCCCAAATGTCTTCACGTTGAAGACAGTGAAACCATAATTAAACAGTAACTTGGAAACAGAAACTTTCAAAAAAAGAGAGAGTCAGATGGAAAAAAGTGTAAAATCTTTTATCAGATAAAAGGGTCCTCAGACTGGAAAAAGCTGTGGTCAGAACCTCGTATGACATTGCCAGGAGACACCCCACCCCACTCTGCCTTAGCCAGAGAGAGACTCCTTCCCATTAGATGCCACAAGCTGCCTCAAGGACTGTACTCTCCCACTTGCCTGTCTCACTCCCTTCTTCATCTCCACTGTTTCACAGCCATTGCTACCAAGGCTGCCATTGACTATCACATCCCCAGTGAGTTCTTCCTTGCTCGGTGTAATGAAGTTATCCCTGACACTCTCAGTCTTCTTGAGTGTTTACATCCCATTGTGTATTCCTTCTAGGAGATGTCAGAAGGGTTAAAATATCCCAGATGAATCAGAGTTTATAACTGATCCCTGAAAGAAACACCAATGAAGAGAAGGAAAAACAAACACGTAAATAACTGGTTTCTTTTAAAAAGGTAATGACTAAAATTCCTTCCTGATCTGAACAGTTACCTATTTACAATTGCATCAAATCTCCAGTATTTGGAGCAGAGATTTGGGCAGCATTCCAAGAAGGCTGTGGCAAAATACATAAATCTTTCCTTCTTTTTTAACCAGCTTTCATCTGAGATCCCATAGCAAAAGTTATGGCACTCTCATAGGCACCTCAACCAATACAAGTTATGCTCTCACCATTTAAAGGCAAACTCTATGATGACTCCCTAGAGGTTGCACAGGCAGGGATTGCTGGAGGGGATGAATATTAAAAAAGTGAACAGGTTATCTGGGCGTCTCCAGGCATAACAAACTGGCTTGCTGAAAAAGCAGTCGGTTCTAAGACTGTGAGCATAATATGGGAAAAAGACTAAATTGAAGCTCAACAGAAAAGCTTTAACACAGTACAAGCCACTGTTCTTGAGGAAAATAGGAACAGAAGGGACAAGGAGGAATTGGTTTGAGGAGAATTGTAAAAGTTATTTTGCTATTTCAGTCTACTTGTAGCATATCTCTTAAGTCTCATCCCCTTTTGTTATCATTCTGTTTCCTATATCCAGTACTTGGAAGCCATTCTCCACTATCACCACACAGACTGAATTTTTTGGAAGTTTTTTAGCTGGATGACATTTCACTTGGACTGACTCCTCACTGTCCTAGATAATCCAGGGTGATGGCTTTTGAGAAATGAGAAAAATCTAATAATTCTACTTGGCAAGTAGAGAAATCTTAGTTCCTAGAGAAAATTCAGCTAAGACAAATAGGGACTGATCTGTTTAAAACAAGACTGTGAGAGGACTTGAACCCTACTGGGGGCAGCATGTGAGCATTTGGGGACAAAAGGATTACTAAACTTTTCCAAATGTACTCCTAATGTTCTCAAAGCCCACCATTCGCAATTATCTTCTTCCTCAGTATCAGGACAACAAGGCAGCTGAAACTGTAAAAGCTAAATTCAGGTGGGCACTACCTTAAATAGAAGGCCCTTCTTCTTCCCTAGATGAAGGGAGACTTTCCTGCTCCTACTGGTTCAGATTCTCTGGAGTGCCAGTTGTCTTTTAATGGAAGGCACTAAGCCTGGAAAACTGGGGGTCTCCAAACATTGTAGTATGCATTTGTTTCAGTAAGAATAAGAATCAGACTTATATTGTGCCTTTTCTCTCTTCCAAACTACGTTCATTTCTCACTTCCTTCAAACTGCATTGCTTTGACCTGCCACAGGTGCAGAAGACAGGTCAGTCTATGTCCCCCAAAGAAAAAAAATCTTACTGCAAGGATTTGCAGCCTTTCTAAATCTACTCTGGACATGGACGTTACCTGTCATGTTTATTGTTAATATTTTTGAAATTGAGACATCCTCAGAAGGGATCATATGTTATTCAGGGAATTAGATGCCTTTTTGCAAAATTAGCTTGCATTGGTGAGTACTTTGAATACATAAGGACTCTTTATGTGACTCCACCTAGTGAGAGAGGAAAAAGACTTTTGAGGCACAGAAAAGCAACGTGGGGAGAGTGGAAAGTGCATAAAGGCAGAATGTCAAATAATTGAGAAATAAATGAGAAAAGAAAGACAAAGGATTCTCTTTCAAGGAATGTCTGTGACCAAAGGAAGTAGACACCATGGTTTTTATTTAGACTCTTCCTTGGAGGACTGAACCCATGGCAGTTGCTTAGGTACTCCTGCAGCCTGTCTTCAGAATGAGTTAGTTGAAGTCCACACGTAAGGGAAGGTAGAAAGGCACTGTGTGGTTAGTAAACTATGTCCCTTCTGACTGTGTCTACAAAGGCTGTACCTTTGAAGTATTTCTGAATTTGTTTGTTGTCTGAAGTATACCACCTAGCCTTGAGGCAGCTGTGGAGAAGATACTTTGGTTGCTCTCAGCAGAGGGAAGAGGCCAAGGCCAGAAATCAAATGCCTTGCTACATCTGTTTATGTGCATACAGTTAGCAAAAAGAGATGCTTAACTAGTGTTTCACAGAGAGCATATAATAGATGATTTGGACTGGCTGGAGTTATTTTCAATAACAAGAAATTATTTTTATTATATAAAGAGAGATTAAGAGGAAGGAGGTTGCGAAATGTTCCTTAAACACATCTGTGTTAGTGGCTCCTTGACTCAGCCTAACCCACTGGGAGCTGGAATAAGGTGTTTGCACAGTTATTAATTGAGACTGTAGATCTTGTCATGATATTCTGAAATGTTGATTTTTTTCAATTGGGAGTTTTAAAATTTGCGTGTTTGAAAGTGCATTTTAAGTAGGAAAATGTAAATCTAAAGAACCAACGGAAAAATGTGTATAATTTATGTTTTAACACTGTACACTATGATGACTACAAAACATTCTTTTTCATCTTCATCTCATTTATGCTGTGAAAGACCTGTTGCTTAAACCAACATGAAAACTCTTTGCCCTTGGAGATGCGTATTGATGAATATAATAGCTCTATTTCTTCAAAAGATAAAAAACATGCTATTGTGCTGCATTTTAATGGTGTGAAATATGAGGTGTTCATCCTGGAATTGATTATTGTGGATTGGATTTAGATATCCTGGAGAGAAGGTGATTTGAAAGTTAGATTAATTAAATGGACCCACGGTTTGTCACCGAAGTTTGATTTTTATATTAAATTGGTTTTCTCCTGTATTCTTTAGAATTTTACTTTGGCACTGTTCCTACACGTTGAAAAATGATAGAATGATAAAAAATAAAGTGTGCTGTTTATTTTTCATTAGTCCCACCTTGATTATTTTACTGAAAATGGTTACAGTGAATGTAGAGATGCCTAATAACTGGATGACTTGGTAAATATACAGTATTTCCTAATCAGTAGAACACTGGTTGTGAACTACAGATACCTTTGTTCTATTTCCAGCTTCATAACTGGCCTGTTGCTTCATTTTAGCCACGGCCTTTCACTTGTCTGTTCTTCTGTCTTTGAAGTGGGGATAATGACACTGAGAATCTTTGTGAGGTGTTGTGGTGTATACTGATAAAAAGAAATATGGTAGAGTTAGGCAGTATTTTTAAATGTAATGCCATCAGGACCCAGACTGCACAACTAAAACCTCTCCATTCCGTCTTTGCTGATGCAAGACTAACTAAGGAGTTATCAGCACCACAGGAGCCTGGGTCTTTCTTGTTCTGTACTCATCCAGAGAGTTGTTAACAATCAAAGAATTGGAAAATAAGTGCTCAAATTTTCTTCATATTTTTACCCTTTATTTTATACTTCTCCCCTGAGATACTAAGAAAGCATTGCAAAACACTTCAAAAGACACATTTTTCCACCCATTCTCCCTAATGGACCAAAGAATAGCCTTTTGTATAGAAGCTTTGACCCTAAAAAAACCAGTGCTTATTACAGGACCAACAAGCTACATTTGGGAATAATTTTTAACTCATGGTAGCCCTAGGGAGTTCTATATAACATGAACCTACACGAGTTCCAGTTGGAACTCATTCAGAGACAAATTAACTAACACATTTATTACAGGCCTCATTAATCCAATGCTTAAGTTAATTTAATTTATGCAAAGAACATCTTGGTTTAGACCACAGCAGAAGGTTGATAGTGACTCTTAATATTTATATAGTCTAGCAATTTCCAGTATAAAAATCCTTTGTATAACACTCATGTAACCATTCCTTGTAGGGGAGTATCAGTACTGAGACTGAGGTAATCTCCAGGAAACATGACTTTCTTTTGTTTCTCAGTTATAACTTCTTAAATGCTGAATAAAAATGCTGTGTCCCTCATGGTTGTTTGAAAGATATGGTCAGCTTTTCAAAGTGACAGAGCAAAAAATGTGCTAAGAACCCGGCTCATTCTTTGATTTATTGCCTACAACTTCTGGCTTGTCTCCCTCCCTCTCTTCTGAAGAGGAAACAGAAGACTGAAGAGATGTAAAGACAGATATAACTGAGCCCTCTGGTCCATCCTCTTTCTCAGTCAGAGTAGTCCAATGAACTCAGTTCCTGGGAGCAGAGTAGAAACAGGACAGGAAAGTTCCAATATTGAGCAGGTAGACTGGTGTTACTGCTCCAACAGTGACCTCTCCTTTAACTAGGTAATTTAATTATAATTGCTGCTTCATCTGCAGCATCACATGCTGCAGGTGTGAAGGTTTAATATGCGTGTTTTACTGGGGAAGTCTTGTGTGTGGGAAAGCGAGCAATTCTGTACCAAACAAAACACCCAGTACTCTGCTATAAGTAGTCTGAGCTCAGAAAATAGAAGTATTCTTAAAAATGTCACTGGAATTTAACCTGTGAAATTTTAACTCAGCAATTTTGATCTTTAAAGTCATAGAATAATTTAGGGCCGGAGGGATCTCTGAGTGAAAAACTAGTACAATGCTCTGCTCAAAGTGGGTCAAACTTTGAAGTTAGATCAGGTTGCCTGGGGCTATGTTCAGTCAACTTGAATATCTCCAAGTTGGAGAGTCCACACTCTACTTGGGCAAACTTTTTCAGCGTTTTACCACCGTTGTGATTTTTTTTCAGCTTTAATATCTATACTGAAAATTTATAATATTCATAATTCCAAATAATTTAGATTTCCCTTTCTGCAGCTTGTATGTGTTGCATTACTGTGCACCTCTACAAAACCTGTTTGCGCCTTCTTTTTAGCTACCCATTACCTGAAGACAGCAGTTAGAATAGTCCTTAGATAAACTAGAGGAGGTAAAACAGTAAAGCTCTGTTAGTCCTTTATTCTCCTGGCCAAACAAAACCAGTTCACTCAGTATGTCCTCGTATATCTAGTGCTCTAGTACCATAATCATCTTGGTGACCCTCCACTGAATTTACTTCAGTGTATCAATACTTGGTTTTGTACTGGGGACACCAAAATGGGATATGGTACACCAGACTTGCATTTTCAGAAAATAAAGAGACAAAGCCTTGAATTAATTGCAAGAGCAAAAATACATTTTAAGCTCATACTTGGCAATTTAGGCTGCTGCTTTGCAAAGGATAACTTAAAATTTAAGAATATGCATAGCAATATGCATAATAATATTCATGCATATTAATAATAATGTGCAAGCATAAATTAAAATATGCATGAAACTTTTTCTTTAATGCCTTCCAGAAACTTTTATGGAATAAAGACAAATAAGAACAGATGCTTGCTAGCAGTCATTATCAGACTTGACATCAGATGTACACAAACCAGATTACATGGTCCAACTGCAAGTTATAATTTTTTTTGCTTTCTGTTCTGAGTTTTTCCTTAACCATCATGTTCCATGTTTTGCCAAGCTACAGTATCGCAACAAAGGGCATATGTCCTGAGCCATACTATATAAAGAGCAACGCTGAGAAAATTTGTGGGTTGAGATAAAGACAGTTTAATACGGAAAAAGAAAAATAAATGAGGGAAAACAAATAAAAAAAAGAAAGAAGGAAACAAACAAATAAATCCAGAACCAAAACCACCACAAAACAAGAAGAAAAGAAAGTGATGTAAAAAACCCACAACCAGTTACTTACCATCAGCTGACCCAGACGGTCCCCAAGCAATGGCAGCCCCAGCAAACTTTCTGCCTCCCAGTCTTTATCGCTGAGTATGACATCATATGGTATGGAATACAGTCAGTTGGAGTCAGCTGTCCCAGCTGTGTCCCCTCCCCGCTTCTTGTACACCCCCAGCCTGCTCACTGGC
>VYZM01006831.1:132987-156700 GCA_013398915.1 Dromas ardeola
AAAGGAAAGGAAAGGAAAGGAAAGGAAAGGAAAGGAAAGGAAAGGAAAGGAAAGGAAAGGAAAGGAAAGGAAAGGAAAGGAAAGGAAAGGAAAATGTATTTCTAGGATTTATAATGTTATGAATAAAATGACGGTACTGGGGAATACAAATGAGAATTTAATAAGTAAATGACACAGAGACTTAAAGCAACCACTAATGAAAAAATATTGGAATAGATGACTTATTTTAATAGAATCATCTATAATAGGTATCCAAATATAAATTATTCTACTAAGCATTATCATTCTTTTTTATTTAGGTTACATTGTAAAAACAATCCTAGTGTGATATTATTTAAAAATGTACCTTTTATTGTTATAAAGCAGGAACATTGTTCTCTGCGTTCTAGCAATGTCTTTGATATGCTGCTTTCAAGGGAATTTTAACATTATTAGAAATTATTACCAAATTTTTAAAATTATTACAGTTATTAATTAATAACATGCCAAAATATTAATAATTCATATTGTTACGATAATTAAAATCATTAGAAACTTCAAAATCATTGGCATGTTTTAGAAAAATACAGCGTTATAAGATAGACACAGATGTCTTTTGAGGCTACCCAGGATAACTTGACATATACTGTTAAATGGGGGCTATAAAAGAGAGCATATCTGAAAACATGCAAGTGAAATACACGGGCAACACCTAACCTTTTTGGTGGTACAGACCTACAATTTAATATGGCTTTAAACAGGAACGTACTGCTAGCTGCTCATTGGTGGTTTTGATGGAGAACAAGTCTAATCTAGAAGGTCAGCATTTTGCATGTTCAAAATTCATTCATTTTAAAGTATATATATTGACTTAACTGTCTCATTTTAGCCATGCTCCAATAGTGGCCTTCACCTTTCTGTCCTTAACAGTTGCAGTCTGTAAAATAAGACTAACAATGATAACCATGCTGCATGAACGTGTGGCAAAAGTTACTTAGTACTTAAGCACTGTGCAGATGGGACCTACTACATACAACAGAGCACATAGGCACATTCCCAGACCACGTGCAGAATACTGATGCTGATGCATCAATATGAACATTCTAGTTCAGTTTGGAAATTCGATTTTGATTCAAATTTCCTGATCATCTTAATGAGCTCCAAATGCTCATCAGCACTCAGAACATGAGACTAAAGCAAGTCCAATGTAAAAACCTCTGAAATGTGTTTAGGGCAGATTTCCACACTTCAGTATCGACCATTCAACTCTGTAAGTTAGTACTGTCTGATGTCAGAGCTGTTTAACCTAAAACTAGGCCAGGTATATCTCATAGCATAGGCTGGTGCAGCTCCTGCTGTTACTGACAGCACAGTGAGTAGACAGCTGTTCACAGAATGCTTCAACGATGGTAGTAGCCGAAAGGAAATTGAAGCAGATAGGACCCTTGCAGTCAGAGATGTTTTGGATGAATAAGTTAATACAGGGAAAAATATCACAGTTTGCCAATAACCCTTAGGAATCATGAATGGCTGCTGGGTTCCTCATTGCCCTCAATATGGAGTGCTTTTGGGAAAGCACAGTCCTTCAGCTGCCTAGCTCCAGAGGCCTGCTTTCACGGTACGTTTGTCTGAAAGAAAACCGATACACCGAGGTGTGAGGTTTGGTTCTGGGGTCTTCACAGCCAGGACTTGCAACCTCAGGGCAGGTGACAGCAGGCAGGGATCAATGCATGACTTGCAAACTGAAAGATTGAAAGGCATCATTTTTCTCTTGCCTTTACTGGAAATGTTTGATAGTAGAAACCCATTTATTAACTCAATAAATAAAATAATTGGAGGAGTAGAATTTCTGGTGCCTAAACGTGGTCATTAATTTACAGAAATATGTTTGGATCAACTGAGCACGGTGAGCATAATCTTTCATGACAGTTAAAGTGACTGTCAGTTGAAATGTTGTGGATCGCTAGATAAAGATTGGTCAGCTAAATCTTTATTCCATACACTATCTACCATATGATATATGTATATGTCAAGCTCACAGCTCACTGCTTTGGCAGAAATAAGGTGAAATGTCAGATTCCTTTTCAGAAAAACAGACACACAAACTGTCATGCAAATTTTGTTTTCCCCCGTAAAGTGTTTGATTTCCATTTTTTAAATAAATGGTGTAGCTCATGTATGCTCATGTATCATGCAGTATACTTGAAACATTTTCTATGAAGTTAAACATAACATTTACAAACTTAAAATCTAATGACAAGAGGGTTGCATTAATTCCTCTTTGCAAGTATCACAAAATGAGTGTCAACACATTCCAAACTCAAAAATTTCTTAAAAAGACACAGTTAAATTCGTTTCATTACCTCCTCTGCACATGTTAATTGAACAAATTAACATTATAAGATTTATTACCTAATTATACCATTAACTGAAAACTTGTGTCCCACTCTATACTCAAAGTAGTATCTTAAATTTATTTCTATTCCTGAAATAACAAAGCATTTAATTATCTAAGCTTCTCAATATTCTCATAACTTTCTGTATGTGTAATTAAATTATTAATACAGGCAAGCAAAAGTATGATAAAATATTATTTGTAATATAATATACATTTAATATCCTACAGTTATTCTTGGAGTTCCCAATAATGCCATTCAATGTCCATTTGTGTCATGTGGCATAATCTACCCCTTCAAGCATTTAAAAAATACAATAAATGTGCTAATATTAATTCATGTGTTGATGGAATAAATTGTTGTTTGCTATCATTGGGAATACCGCAAAGCATCTGAAGCAATTCACCATGTCTGCATACAAATTTCTTTACTTAATTAACATATGGCAAGATTTCAGTTTAATGCCATTTTGGCACATGATAGTAACTCATGGTTAAACAAAGGGGCTTGAGAAAAATTCACATACGTGAAGATTTAGTAACAGGGAAGTTATGTTTGAGAAAAATGAAAAACAAGAAGTGGGGGATAGAGGGAGAGGGGGAGGAGTGAGAGAGAGGGAGGGAGAAAGGGCGGGGGGGGCAGGAGATGCTGTTATTGCTGACTGGAGCAAGCTTAAATCAAGGGCAGGTTCTGCACGCTGCTTGGCTGTTAGGTCTCTGAATGAATATTATTGTCACCCTAAACTAAACCAAAAGCTAAAACCAAGGACTAGAAAACAGAGGGAAGGAAGGAGTGACCAGTGACAGTCTCTTCCCTTGAGAACCACCATAACAACGCTGTCGGGGTTTGCAGGTACAAGGCCATGGGAATAACAGCACAAGAGCTATTGGGTGGGAACAGCCGGCAAAAACACTGCCACGGAGGCTCTAGAAAACACTCCCCGGGCAGCTTGGGTGAAAGGGCATGGAGCTGCACCTGGAAAGCAGCCCACGGAGCTGCAGATTGAAGGCCCTTGTATTGTAATACAAAAGGCGAAGTCATCTAAGGCAACATACAACATTTCTCAAGCAAGTGGGGATCAGTTGTTTATGGTGTTAAAAGTGTTCCTGAAGTCATTTAGCCTGTCCTTGTCTGCATGTGAGTCCTGGCTAATTTATAAGCATATCCAGAGTACAGTCATTTTTGGCAGTGACCTTGGCTTAGAAGCCATGGAGGAGGACGGAGCGGGGCAGCAGCACTTGCCCTTTCCCTGTAGGGTCCCACCTCCTCAACAGCACCTGAGCTCCAGCCCCTCTCTTCTGGAAAAGTAGTTCTCATGACTGTTACATCTAGGAAGCACTTGTGAGGAGGAAAGAGGTGGCTGATTCTGCTATTACTTTCACTGTCAATAGATATTGCATAGAATATTTGATTTCACCAAAAAAAAAAGATATATAAAAAAATGGCATATATAAAAAAATAGATTAGGAATAAGTGGCTCAGTTACATAGTTATAACATATACATAACATATACATATCATAATTATAAAAGTGGCAGTGTTTAGCAATGGATTTTAACTATATTTCAGTTGTTTTCTGTTCTAAAGCAAAATTTTAGGGCACTTTTCCATAAAGAGCTGTGGAAAATAAATTCATTTTAATGGTCTTCTGGGAAAAAACATGGAAAGACCATATTCAAGCATGACAGTATTCTGTTATTTTGGGCAATGATAAATCCATCAAAAAAAAAATCATCAAAATGCTTGTGAGTCTATTTTCTTTAAAACGCTTAAATATTTTTTTTTTCCAAGAACAATAGATATATATTTACTGTTACACAGATAACTGAAGACAGCAGCAGTCCTGTTGTCTGATCTCTGACAAGTCACAAGAAAGATGATCGGGTGCATTTTCTATCTAGGTCAGTGACATGAATGACTCAGTATTTCAGTAAATGAAAAAGCTGCTATACGGTGTTTGTCCAAGGGGACGTGAAATGGATTTTGAATGTTTCATTCACAGGAGAGAGTATTTCTTTTTGGAATCAAGCCGTATGTTAGAGTGAAAACTTCTGCATGGCTAGAAAGAATATTTTGCTAGTGGGTATTCTCTTACCTCATCACGGTAAGTGGAGGTGGGAGGAGAGAGGTGACTCTGGAAACTTCTCTTCACCATCAAAAGCTGTGGCTTTGTGGAGCTGCTTTTCTTGCTGCCGAAGGTTGACCGTTGTCACAAAACACTGCTCATGTTTCCTCCCTTCCGGAAGCTATCGTAACCAAAGCAAGGTGCAAAACCCATGCCCAGCCTACTGCCATGCTAGCGCCAACCCCCCGACACCCCTGAAGACAGCCTCTCTGGTGGAGCTGGTGAGACCTGTGGGAAAGGGTGGAAAAGGATGAACCTGAGGTTGCTGAGATCTGGACAAGGCTTTGGGTTTTCTGGGAGTTGTGTGGAGACTGTTTCTGACCCAGTACTGCAGAGGTCCACGACTCTTTCATCTTTCCACATTCAAAGGTGTGGGGCAGGTCAGGCTGACAGAGATGCAGAGCACCAGCTTGAACTGTGGGCTTATGCGCCTTGGCCACCCAAACATTTTTCAATTTCAAATGTCATCGCTCAGTGCTGAACTGACAGAAAACAGATGGTCAGATGTCACCTAGGCAATCAATCCATATTTAAGGGAACTTGAGGCCCCTGTTGGGCTTTTCTCTGTGTCATCTCAATGACAGATGAAAACACATTGGGTGTGTAATGAGGGCTGTTCCCAGGAACGCTTAACTTTGGGTTTATACCCTGCTGGACCAAGGATGGGCAGCATGTGGGAGGGCAGAGCCTGCTGCAAGGCTTCTTCAAGCAGAGGTGAAAATCGTGGTGATGCTCATGTCCACACTGCCCATAGGGCTCAGGTTCCAGCAGCCACCCCTTTGCCTCCATCTGAACTTCTGTGCCCCAGAAACTCGCTGCTTGCTCTGTCTTAGTGACAATAAACCATAAGCATTGGAGAGTGCTGGGATATCAGAGCAGAACAGCAGAGAAAAAACTTCCCTCCAAAGAAGAATTCAAATAGTCCTTGTTACTTCAAAATATAAGACCTGATTCTAAGAAGCATCTTCTTAAAAGCATTTAAGCAAAGTTGGAAAACCCATACATCATCTGCACGTTCCCTACTGCTTCTAAGTAGGTGATATTCCTCCTTTAAAGACTAAGAAGGAAGGCAAATACTTTATTTACGATTTTTAAGCATTTAGCCTTTATCATTGCAGCAATGACAAAACGTGATGTGGAATTCACACCTAACAGAAAATTAGGAGGCATAGATGGCACTTCTAATTCTCTCTACAGGTCAATTCCATTTAAAATTATATCTGGTGTCAGACACTTATACTTCAATATCTGTTTTTCGACAAGGGCAATTGGCTTTTTGACAATGACAAGTAAGCTGCTCTTCATTTTAAAGAAACTTGCTTTGCTCTGACATGGAGAGGTGGAAATTGTATCTTAATAAATTCTGTTTGACAGAAAACTTTTCCCCCTCCCCAAATGTTAATTAAAATCTTAATGCTTTTCTTTACACCTGTATACATTAATGAAAAAACATTTCTTATAACTCACTGAATGAGTATCAGATAATGACTTTTAGCTGGTTTTGATGCTTGTTGGGAATAGACTACTAGGTTTCATAGATTTTTGTTTAGGAACTCTCCAATGAAACAATTTTCATTTTAAATTTAGGGATTATTGTGCTCATGATGGTCTGTAGTTTGATTTCCTTTAAGACACAGAATATTAACCTGTGCAATAAATGTCAGACATCTTCTGCCATAAGGATCCTCTGACTATCACAACTTTACAAGGTCAAATTCTTTCATTTAATGGATCTGAATTAATTTACATGTCAAATGTTTTGGTCTAATTGTAACCCATTATTTTATCTGAAAATAGAAAAAAAAATACTACATTGTTCGGTACTTTTTAATAGCGTATTTCACACCATGAAGCGCTTAAGAGTCTTCAATTACCAACACTACTGTCCTATTCTGAAAAGCCTTACATCCTATTTGCTCCTTTAGTCCAGTATTTGCTACATGCAATTTTACCATTTACCATGTATTTACATATCCATACTTAAATTTCTCTGGAAAAAAGTACAGGTCATGCATCACAGAAAGATTTTCTGTATTGCTTTAAATCATCAACAGTTCTTTTCAAAGAAGACACACCTCAGAAGTGGATCTGTGTTTTTCGGTTTTAATGCTTTTCTGAAAACTAGTAGAAGTTGTGATGGCAAACTTTGTGCCATTTTTCTCGTTATATAACTTATTTCTGTTGGTAAGTAAACCAATGTTTAGCATTTCAATTGTTATTGCCTAAAAGAAATGTTAGTTCTTTGCCAACCATTTTAATGGCAAGACACGTTTAAATAATATTGTTTATTAATGATTGATAGAAAATTTATATTGCAAAATAGAAAGTAATCCAGAACACAATAATTGGGAACAGAGTCTTGCTTCCCTCCTCTGCATCTTCATTTTTCAATTATGAAATGTGGCAATTGATTAAAATTTTGTCTAATAGATTTTTATCTTTACTTTTGGAGTTTAAAAGGAGTGAAATAATGCTTTGTCTACTTGTTCTTTGCCTTCAAAGATAAAAGATGTTTTATTTCCTTTATAAAATGCCACAAAAGCAAAGCAGATAATTATACCAACCGGTTATGTAAATCCCAATAGAAAGAGTAAATCTGCTCTTATGAAAGTATGCAATAAGTTCTTGAATTCACTGGAGACAGCAGGTTTTCATCTCTCTACAAGTTGAAGTTATACAAATGTCCAATTAACATTATGAAATACTATTTTTCTTTTATTTTAAAAATAGTTTTTAAGGTTTTCTTGTCTGATAACAATGAATGAGATACTCTTATAAAAACAATATAGTGTGAGTGAAACAAAGCAAGTGATGTAAGATGTTAAAAAGAGGGAAAAGAAAATAATCTTCAAAGACATGAAAAGGAGCTTTCTAGCAATGCCCCTCGCAATGTAAATGTTTGTCCTAGTTTGAGATAGAACAGAATCAATTTTCTTTTCAGTAATTTTACTTTTCAGCTAAGTCTCTTCTAACTGACTGTACTGTCTGAAATTAATGTTTTTCAGACTGTTTATAGTTAATACTCAAACCAGGACAATACTCAAAATAATGGGGAAGGTGAATGAAGCTTCATTTCAGGAAATCTTTAGAGGCATTATTTTTCGTTTGCTATGAATACATGCTGAAAATATTACTCTGTGCTTGCACTGACTGAGACTTGCAGGAATCTGAGTTATATTCCCCATGAAGCTTGCTTTAGAGCTGTTGCCGCATCACTTCATCTTTTTATGAACTAGTTTTCTGCCTCTATAGAGTCACGAAGGAGCTAATGCAGACAAGTGAAGATGTCTCTTAGGACTCAAGTTATTTTCAAGACTCAAAGCTCTTGAGTAAAAATAATGTGTTTTAGAAATACCTCTGCTAAGGCATGTTTCCATTTGCATAACATGGAATGGAGGGGAAGATTTTTATGTAGCTGAAAAAAGAACCATTTATTACAAATAACAGGAAATCACAGGGAAAATATCTTTCAAAAGAATCTACGTGGAAACACAGGATTGCTGTGTGAATTTTTAGTGTCATGCTTTGCAATATATCTTTCTTCTAGACATTTTCTTCAGCTGTTTTCCGTGATTTGAGGCAAGGAACTGATGATCAAGTTCATGCATGTATCTGAGCCTTAGAACACACCTTTGACAGTTCAGTGTCAATGATCATTCTATGAATTTCATATTTTCATAATAAGGATAGAGGCAAGAGCAGTGACTGACTTCAGAAATCCCTCTCTAGATTAACACTGAATGTAAGTTTTGGGTAATTAATGAAAATAAACCTATACTTCAAAAGTATAAGGAAGAAATGAAGTTTCATTTTATATAATCTGTTATTACCTGGAAAAGGAGGACCAACAACTTCATGGTCCTAATTTAATTCTTTAAAATTTAAATTTAGCTATTTCAGTAGTAAAATAGCAATTGAAGTCTTCAGGTCTTGTCCTGAAAAGAAAACAGAAGTGTCACTGTACAGTGATATGAGATGGAAGAGGAGAAAGAGCTGGAGTGGAGAGAAATAGATATTAATGCTAGTAATATCAACATCTTGGTTTTGTACTTTTACGTGAAGTATCTGGCAGCAAATAGAATGGATGTTTTTAATCAGAGTTATGACAGATTTCCATTTTTTTTCTGTCAAAGTTTGAGAATAGCATTTCTGTGGGATAAGTGACTTCTGTAGAAGTATCTCACATAATCTGTTTACTTAAATGTTTTTGAATGAAGAGAAATAGCATCAAAGTTATTAAAGTTTTATTATATTTTCTTCTTGAGATAATGACCATATAATTACAAGTCAGTTATGTAATTGTATTTGTACTTGAGCTTAGATTTCATATGAGTGGACCCAGTGATTCAATTTCTCCTGCATGAATATGCAGTGTCATAAAAATTCAAATAAATATGCTACAAAGCAAAATGTGAATAATATAAGTTATTACAAAGATAATTTGTTCAGTCCAAAGTTGCTTAATCATCATACGTTTAGTTTATTACTGCACTTTTTCCTTTTATTACTCTCAAGAAATTAGAACAAACTTTATAGGCACTTAAGCCTTTGATTTATTTTATTATGTAAACTACCCTACATTTCCATAGTCTGTAGATTTTCATTATTAAGCAACTGATTCCTGGACTTAATAAGAATAATTTATTGAGAATATCTTCATCAGCCCTCCTGTTGATCATGTTGTTTGTGTTCATCAGCATATTGCAAGAAGGCTGCACACTAAAGAAAGATGAGGAGGAAGTCACACTTTCACCAGACAAGTGTAAGAACCTGTGGGGTATTCCTATACAAACCACAGAAGTTTCAAAAAAAAAAAAAGTATTCATATTCTGTAGACAACATTGGCAAAAATGTCTCTATTTCTACTTTAAACAAAATTATTTTCATTTAAAAGCAAGATTCAGATGCCAATTCCTGAAGAGGAATGGTTTGTCAGAGGCTCCATCAGCAAAAGAAATACAGAGGTGGGTGGAGTTCTAGGCATGCTAAAAAAGCAGATAGGATTTTTGGAGATAGTACTTTTGGACATAAGAGCCAAATTTTGAAGAAGCTCAGTTTCATTCAGATGTGCCAGTAAGAGGCAATACTTTTTCCTATTCCCTTTCTCCTTATCCAACATGGACATAGGAAAAAAACCACTACAATTAAACAAAAACCTTACAAAACAGAAACAGAGTTTCAGGATTCTATAAACAGATCAGACAAAGGAATTCAAAATTCCTTTGTTCTTGAAATACTTTATCTAGAAACTGAGAAAAGTGAAATCTGTTCAGCATGTGAAAAATGTCTGACTGTTTGACTACCAAATCTCTACAGCTTCTTTAGGAGATATATAGGCCCACAAAGGAGACAAATAAATACACTGCTCCCTATGTGGAAATTTATTTGAAAAACGGAGCGTTATATGTGTTCTTAAAATTTTGGAACTATCATGGAAAAATTATTGAAAAAAGCTGAGGCTTAATTCTTCTCTTTTATTTCCATTTCTGTCATCTATGACTTTGGAAATGTCTCTAACTGACTTTGCCTTAATTTAGCTAGCTGCAAAAACTGATCACATTCAAGTACATAAATTTGTCACTAAGTTGACCAGACTTTTATCAAATATTCTTCTTGTTGAGTATAACATGTATGTTTTACTCCATGTTATGAGAGAAGTTTTAAAAAGGACAGTTAATACCCACAAGGAAATGGAATCCTTCCTAGAAGAATACTGATAAGTTGTAAAACCATCCTCTTTATGCTAGAAAATGCTGAAAATAATTGCCTGTATGTTACTTATTAAGTCTTTATCATTGACATTTTAATATTTAAAATGTATGATCTCATGTTGGTTTTTCATATGTTGAATTTTGAGTGTTTGGCTTTGCAATTTTGATTAATGTTCTTTTAACATGCTTATTGGTGTGTTATTTCCCATGTTTTAGGAAAAGCTGTCTGACAAAAAGAAAATCCATGAATTGGCATCAAAACATCTAGTATCAAAACCATGTCATTTTTTAGGAATTTTCATCTTGTTACTGTGTAAACTAAGTTGTTACCTGACTTTTGGACCAATGCTAAAGACACATAGGAAATTCTGATCGTGGGAAAACTGGTCAGTTCACGCAGTTTGAACCAAATTGGGAGTGAAGTGTTTTATTGATTTCTTAATGATACTTAATTAACCGACAGTCAGTGGGTCGGGATCAACATTGCAACAGAGAAACCATGGTCCTAGGGACTTGTAAAATGTTAATAAATACCTACAAATTGCTAACTACCCTTCTATAATTATTCTCAGAAAGTACTAATCTCATGCACACACAGAGTGATGGCAAACGTCCCTTCCCTCACAGACAAGTGTTAGTTCCCCTTTTCTGGGACCGTGGTTTTGCCACTTGCACACACTTCGTGTGGGAGGCACGGATGCTCTCATTTGTGTCAACCCTTGCTATTCCCTACGACCCGCGTGTCCTGAAGAAAGCTCCCCAGGAGGTTACACTCATGTTCTTGGCTTCAGAGGTGCTACCCCCCAGGCCATCTTACCTAGGAAGCACCCCCACAATTGATTCACAGGCACTTGCTGGAAGCAGACAAACAAGGCTCAGAGCCCCCTTGCAAGAGCAATTAGCTTGAAAACCTAGAGCCTTAACGAGAACAGCTGAACAGAAGGAATAGCTGACCATGAAGCATGAGAATAAACAGTCTGGATTCTAACATGAAGCTTATGAGAGCACACAGGGTTCTGTGGCAGCTCAGAAGTGGGTAGTTGGGCCATTTTTGTGCTGGTGACAGCTGGGGAAGAGAATGGGGAACAGAGGCACTATGAAAGAAAGTGGCAGTTCAGTTGTCTTGTGAACATGATGTGGACCCATCAATGCAGCCTGTTTTTGAGAGGAAACCTATTATCTCCTTCTGGCGACTCAAGTTCTTGCGTGCAGTCTGTCCCAAGACAGCTAATCCTTCTCCTCCTCCCCCGTGCTGGACACTGCACCACTTCTCAACCCCTTCCCCTCCCCTCTGTGTCCTGGTCCTTACCACATCCAGCCGTAAGCTTTAGACCTAGTGCAAGCTTTGAACTGGGCAGTTTTGCTGTGCCGGTTGCTAGGATATCAGGAAGGATTGCATTATGGCATTTTGCTTTCCTTTTTTTTTCTTTACTCTTTTTTTTTTCTTTTTTTTTTTTTAAAATTCATTTTTTATTCTAACCCTTTTAATCCCTTTCAAAAAGTGTATGGGGTAGGGACAAGGACCATCTACTGCGACGCTGCTAAAAAAGCTTTCACTTACAATCAAATAAAATTAGGTTGTCCTTTCAGGATTCCTTTCATTTTCTTTCCATTTTTTGAAATCCCTAGTTGTGTGCATGGGAATATGCATAGATGTTTTACTTGGGTTTTTTTTTTTCCTTTGTCCTTAAATGTTCCAGTCATTTTAGGAGGTACCTTCTGCCACTTTAGTGACTGTCACAGGTTAGGAAACACTGACTCACTTTTACCTGAAGTATCTGGCATCTGAGTAATTGGGAACGCTGAACTGAGGTTCAGCACTTGCTGGCTTCCTCTCCAGAGCAGAGACTGGAGGGAAATGTACTCCTGCTGTAGCCTTGTAGTGCAGTGGACAACAAAGGACTGTTTGGACTTTTTAGCACTGTCAGCTGAGAAAAGTTGGCATGGGGTCAGCATGGACAGAGCCATCTGAGATTTAAACTGCTAAGGTCCAGGAAGTCATTCAGGACGGTGATCTGCACTCTGCTTATAATGGAAGATTTGACTAATGATGATTGGGCTTTAACTAAGTTAGCAAAAGATGCAAAGGCCAGCTCCTGGCAAGATTTCAGGTTTCTCCTTGGACTGCAATGGTACAGAAAAAAAGACAACACTTTTCCCAGTAGGAGAACAAATACATTTTTTTCTACGCTTAGTCTTAAAACTGCAAGCCATTTCAGCTGCACTTGGAAGCATTAGACAGCCTTATATGCAGGCAGTGTTATCCACCTATATTCACATGTCGAGTGTCTGTGTTCTGTTCATTTTTTTCTGTCATATTAACACCTCTAATTGGCAAACCAGGCAATTTCCTAGCTTCAGCTGTATGAGTCAAGGAAGAAACATCAGTAGTGAACAATCTGTGACCCTCTACCAATATTTGAAAGTGTTGACATCATTAAAGGTCAATATTTAAACATTATGAAATCACCTGCAAACTTGTCAAAATAAAGTGACTGAGCACTCAGTCATCTCAAAGGGTTATTAGAAATAAAAGACTATATAGGACCTCCTGCTTCGAAAAACCCAATCTCATGCTATATGAGAAAGATTCATCATAGAATTTCTTTGATTAATTTTGAGTTACTCTGAATATATTTATCCATCTTTGTAGTGGTAGTGTAAATGTAATAATATTTTTAAAAATGTATTTAAATTAAAATATTTAAATGCTACATTGAAACAATGTTTATTTCATTTTGCTTTTCATGTTCTGAGTCATTAAGGTAACTTGAAAAAGAAGAATTTAAAAAAGCCTGGATTTTTACTTTAAAGTTGTGTTGCTAAAGAGTTTTCCACATGCTGTATTCTACAACTCATTTATTCACCTTATATACGGAAATATGAAACACAAATGTTTAAATATTAATTTTTAAAACATTGACATTTTGCAAATGTCTGGGAAAATAAATTCCATTCCTACGTAGAACAATTTGAAATAAACATTCTCTTTAACGGACTTTATTTTTCAAATCTGCATACTGAACTTCCATTTGGGGTCACAGTACTACAATCTACTGCAGATAATACATAAAGATATATTTTAGAAGGACCTTGTATTGTGATAATATTGTAATAGAAAAAAATTTTAAAAGGTGATAATACCATAAGGAAGGGAAATGTTTGCACTTTTGTCCTGATTGTTAGAAACACCTATCAGCATTAATTTGATCAATGGGACTAGTTGAAGTTTGTGAATGTGAAGAGACTATCTCTTTCTCTTGCATCATTAGTATTTGAATACTACATTATTTCAGATGTGTGAAAATGGCTGAGGAAAAGGACATGAAATATGGTGTGAAAACTTGGTATTACTCCCTGATTGCATTCACAAGAAGAAACTAAATAGACTAACATTGTTGCAGTGTTTTTTCTCTGGGTTCAAAACCGCAAAATCAATTAAGTTTATTTGCCAGCATGCTCAAATCTACTTAGCTATTGCAATGGATAGTAATTAAAGTATGGATCAACCAATTAGTTCTCATATATAATTACAGAGTTTGAATCTTAATGAAAATCATAGTAAAAGTGCAGATACAGTTACTATGCCTTTTTTTACATGTCTTAAGATTATGTTTTGCTGACACACCACTTATGAACTCTCTCTATAGACAACAGGATAGCCATCTTGGTCATGTTATTTTCCATGTTTTTTTCAGATATCACGTAATAGCTATTTGTTGACTACTTTTGTAAAATCCCACTCAATGTCTCGTACCTCAAAAAAGAAATAAATCACATATTTTTATTTGTCCAGTTTGCACATGAAATCAAAGGAATGAGAGCTCAATTCCGAATGGAACAATACTTCAACCCTTACTGCTTTCTTCTGGTAGGAGCACAATACGACAGCGATGCAATGCTATTCCCATTCCAAATGTACCCAATACCAAGATATACCAAGATTAGTAGCTACTCTACTGGAGTGTCATTATATAAGTTTCCTTCTGCCTTAAAGAATTAATGTCCATCAGTCATAAGGGTATTTGTTACTATGTGACCAATGACTTTATGTGGGTCCAGTGTCCCTCTCCGTCCTTGCGTGATTAACCTTTGTCCAGAATACTTAATAGTACAACAGTAGTAGTAAATAAAACAGACAAGCGGACAGAGATATATTGAACATTGAAAGTTAAGTGATACTAACTCTGTCTTTTTCAGTTCAAATGTGTTGTAAGAATTTAGGTGATACTAACTCTGTCTTTTTCACTTCAAATGTGTTGTAAGAACTTAGTTTGCAGTTGTCTTCTGAACTCAGTCAAGTCAAATGGTAGAGGATAATATTATTTTTTCCTGCAGTTATCTTTACGTGGTGACTTAAAAGTTGTTAGAACTGTCTCACTTAAAGAGTAAGTGTTTAGTCACATTTTTAGTGTATTTTCCTTCTGCATCAGACATGGAGATGGAGATAGATATTAGCAAAATATAAGTAAATTTGACATCCTGCAGGTGTTGGGTTTGGGTTGGTTTTTTTTCCATTTCTGTACATACCCCCGTAATCCATTTTAATCATATAATGTGATCTACATTTTAAAGGTTATATGTGGGGAAAGGAAAAATCATCCAGCCTACAGATATATGGACGAAACTCCAGCAGTGGAAATGATTTTTCTTGAAAGATAATAGGAGTTTCTATAAACAAATGCCAAGGTTGAGAATCAGATATCCAGGAGAAAATAGCTAGAAAAAAATCAGAGGAAAAAAATAATCAATCTTTGCTAGCCTCCTAAATGTAGGTATAACTACAGAATGTGGAATAAACAAGCTATAGCAATTAAAAACATATATTGGTTAATCTGAGCATCTTGCCATTATGGTGATTACTAAATATTGTGATATTACATCTATTGAGTGTTTATCCACTCTTCTAAAGCACCTTAAAATCTGAGCACAGCAGGGAACTGATTTTAAGGTGCTGTCCTCAGTGATAAAATTTTAAATGAGACAACTGTCACATGCATGTAGAGGCGCTCAGAGTTTTACTGTCAAGTAGCTGATTGCCCACCACATTGCTGAACAACATGAGACAGCTATGGCAAATTAATATGTTGCTTACTGATTTTAATTTACACACTTTCTTACCTTTGATATTGGTGATGCACAAAAAAAAAGTACAATAGATGAGTGACTGTGACAAGGACTATAGTAACAGAAAGGTAGATTACTGTTAAGAGGAAAATAAGTGTACATCACATCTTGGGAGCGTAATAGAATTTTATGTAGTAGACATACAAATGTCTAGCCACACTATAAGAAACTTGCTTTATTGCTACATTTAAAATTTGGAGGAAGAGAAATCCTGAAGATGTTATTTCATTTATACTATGTAATAAATATGTTTCTAGCAAGGCATAAAAGCCTGAAATGAAGCTAAAGTTTTAAAAGAAAACTGATTGTGGAGCAGTGCACTTTGCACCTGAAAGAAAATATTATTAGAAAAGAAACTGCAATTAAAGACAGAAAGACACACACCTTAAAAAAAAAAAAAAAAAGCCACAAAAACACCCAGAGATATGCTCTCAGAGTTTTAATTGCTGAAAAGGAGAATAGTTTAGCAGGTTGTAGTGGGACCCTGCTGATTTCTATCCAATAAAGATTTGATACATAAAGTTAAGTACCAGGTTGTCATAGAAAAAAGAAAAATGCTTGTCTGCTCCTGCAGCTTGCCTTTACAGTCAATTCTGATACTGAGTTTTATCTGAAGTACAATAAATAAACAGTCTAATCAGCTCCTTTTGAAGAAAGTGAGAAGATAAAAATTCCTAATTCTTCAGAGTTATGTGCTTTTTGAATCATATACATCTTGAATTTGAGATTTTTAGCATGTTTCCATGCTTGAAGTGTACCAGTAAGGGCAAATACAGTTCACATGGAGCAGTTGTTGCAGGTAGTTTTCAATAATCATTTTTTCGAGGGCATATATCCCTGACTTTTTTTTTCCCTTATTTCCAGTTCTTGTGGTTCTTTTCTAGGTCGTTTCAATATGTAATTTTATTGAGTCATGAGTGAGGACCACTGAGAACAAATGCATGGCCAGAGCAACATCTGGTGCGTTTTCCTAAACACTAGAGTTCTGCCCTTCTGAAACCATGACATTTGAAATAAAAGTGAAGCACAAGCATTACCAGCAATTCTTGGTTTTTTAAACAGAAAGCTATTGGATTTTAGTTATAGCCTAAGATAGATTCTTCTGTACCCTGGTTCAAGTCCCACTATATGCAACACTGATGTAAAAAAGGGCTTGTATGTACCTACCTAGTAGTTTTATTTTTAAGTATTTTACAGGGATACATCATTTCCCTTAACATGGTATGTTTTCTTGTCCTTTTCCTACTCATTGCCGAACATGTCTCAACATATTATTGAAATATTTTGTATCATTTTGAAAACATATGCATACCTCTATTTGTAAATCAACTAATAATAATTTTTACATGTACAGGAAAATTTAACTGAAATTTGAAGTTGAACCTTAAAGGAAAGCACAGATCAGCAGATTCCTTAAATCTATTCAGAATAGTTTATAAAAGGAAATTTTACTTACAAAAGGACCAGTTTGGATAGGAATGAACATAAAAGCTGATATATATTTAGAGTAGGAGAGAGAAGTTACATCAGAAGGTGGAACATCAGTCTGTTTCTTAATACAAGATCCCTAAAGAAAATGCACCTGCTTTATAGCGCCTCTGTGCTATTCCTCACACAGACAGCCCTGGACAAGCTATTCTCAAATTTCCATTTGACACTAATCCCTAGAATTTCCCGTAACTCAATTTCCCCTCCCCCCCGCAAAAAAATGAGGTAATCAAATAACAGTGAATTCACTGACTGAAACACCTTCAGAACAAGAGTCGTTTGGGAACTAACACATGCCAATGGAAGTAGACCCATCCTGTTTTTTCCTGACTGTGAAGTTATTATTTTCTGATAAAGCCTAATATTCACTTTTATGGCTAAAGAATGATTCACTTGCTTTCGGTCACTTTATTCATATTGCAGTGAAGAGTCAGCTCAGTTAATGAAAGAGTTTTCCAAGAATGAAAGAGTTTCTTCAAGAGTTTTCAATTTCATTCTTTCTTAAAAAATTAAAGATATTATACTTTAAGAAAAAAAAGAGTGATACCTTTGAATTGCAGACAGTAGAAGACCATTCTACATCTGGTTTTTGCAAGATTGACAAAATGAGGTGTGTTCTGTAAATACGAAAATTTGGCAAATGAAAGAAAATGTAAAGCTTGGAAACAAATTTAATATGGAACCTGCAAGATCAAATGATGACTTACCTGCATCAAAAATGTGATTTCAGCAATTAGCTAAGAGCAAATGTTCATTCTCATCTTTTCTTCAACTAATGTACAGAGTTTTGTATCCAAAAGTTAACAGTGGCAGTAGCAGATGCAAATTATATTTAGTCAGGCTTCAAACCATAAGATTATTGTACACATTTATGTAGAGAGTATATTCTTAATCTATTTCCATTGTTGTCAAGAAACAATCAAGGTGACAGTCAAGGGTTTGGTTTTCAATCTGTGCACATAGCAGAAATATTACTCTATTTCCGTGGTTTCCCTGTGGTATTGGAGGCCCCAGAAACACTATTTTCAACCAAGACTTCATTCTCTCAAGTGAGAGAGAAACTAACATTTCTCTGACAAAACGTATTAAATCAGCTACTGATAAACCTCAGAAAACACTACTTAATTTGCTGTTACAATCAGCTAATCAGATGATCTATATGAAAGACTAGGACTAATACCACAATATAATATTTTTTCCAGTAAGAGCCCTTCTGTTATTTTTGTGCTCATGGTTGTGCAGGGTTTTTTCAACATTTCTTTGCAACAACAAAAAAACCCAACCCCCCCAAAATTCCTTTCTGCAGTTCATTTCATTTCTGTTCTCCTTCTAGCTGAACACAATCACTTGAGAAATGTCTGTGAACTATGAACTACTGTTAACTTCTTAGGAGTTATAACTGTGTCTTTATGAATTCATGAAAAAATAGTCCAAATCCTCAAATCCATTTCTTTCTTTTTTTTTTTTTTCAATGCCTGAACCCTGACTTCTGGATAAATTATTATGCATGCAATGAGAAGCATTTTTCTTCAGATACTAACAGATTGAGTGCATATAGTTGCAGCTCGTTAGGTTAACTATTTTTAGAAGGATTTTTCAAACATACTTATTTTGCATTTAACCGCAAAGCAATTTGATGTAGTCTTGTTGCGGCACAATAGGACATTCTGATGGATGTACTTTTTATATTTTTTATCTTTTTTAATAAAAATATGTTTCTTTCAACTGAATTCAACACTGTGAACAAAACATAACCACTAGTTATTTCGTTTACTCTTCTTCCCTGCAAAAGTTTAATTGATTTAGACTTGGATTTTTATACTAAGCAAATAAACAGATGTAAAATTTGGGAATTTAGGAGTAAAACGCAAGCAAGATTCTTTCATTCTGCACTAGAAGCAAGTAATCTGAAAGATGATACCATGATGCATACAGAAATTTGTACATAAATTTAATATCAATTTGCATATCTTTAAAAAACATTAAAAATTTCCTGCAATATATTTTAGTATGTGCAGTTTACCATAGAAAAGTAATCAGGTAGGTCTAATTAGTGTTATCACAATTAAATAACCCTAAGCAGGTCTGAATATTGTAATTCTATGACTCTTTGTCAGGGTACAGTTCTCAGACTGTATTATAAATGAACATTTTCCTCTTAATATGATAAAAATATACCACTAATTCTGTTAACTTTTAATGACAATAATATCCCTTTAAAATAATTCCCAGCAGAGATATTTCAAACCTGTATTTTTTGTGGAGTCGGAGTCAATAAATCATAATAGTATGACTAGCAATTATCTTCAGTGAGCCAAAAATGTTTTCCACTGAGAGCAAAGTATCTGTCCACTAACATCACTATTTTTCCCGAATGAATAAAAAACCAACCAAACCCATGACATTCCATACATTTGCAAATATCAGAGAATCTGCAGCGGTAATAAAACTGTGCAATTTGTAAGCAAACCCATGACTATTTACAGAAGATTTGCCATAGACTTATAAGAAATCAGATGTCAGCATCCTTCATTTGACACCTTTGTTTTGACCCAATCACATAATTCTAGTTAATAAGTTTCAGCATCAAGGCTTTTAGCTTTACACTTATATAATAAATTTTCAAAAGAAAATGTTTTCTTGGGATACTTAGAGAAGCATATTTTACTTTGCTCAGGAAGCGAGGATATGAATCTGGTATTGTTAATTTGCCTGGCTCTTGCAATAATGGTTGTCACCACTCTGGGTAGTTCCACATTCAGACATTATTAGCCCTTAAACTGTCATGTACCTAGAGTCTGGATGTTACTTTTAGTTTGAAACACTGATTTCCTTTTTTGTGTTCTGGGAACAGACAGTACTTATTCCTATGGTGAAACAAGGAAGTAATTTAAGATACATACAAACAATAAAGTACTGTTTATTTTACAGTACTACAATGGTAAATTGAATAAATTCATCCATGTAGGAAGAGGAGTATCCCTTTTCATATTAAAATGTCATCTGACAAGTTCAAACCCACTGTGATATCTCAAAAAACACCAAATTCTTCTGTTATCCTTCAACAATGAATTGCAAAGAGCCTAATTAGATTTCTCCAAAATATTACTCTGCTTATCAAGTGTGGAGATTGTTGTTGCTCTTATTGTCTTTATGCTGTCAATATGCAGCTTTTCTCTTTTCTAAGGGATTAAAGAAACTTCTCTGGAAACATCAACCTCAAAGACATATTTTATAGTGCTGACCATTTACAATTTGACTTCTCTTTTTATTCCAGAGTTTATATATCTGCTGTTACAATCCAAGCTGTGGTTCAAAAGCTTTCTTCTCTATCATGAGATGGAGAGATAAAAGCAATATTCTAAGAGGTTAACATTAGAATGAAAACTTGTTATCAAATAACTTATTAAAAAATAAGCAGGTTAAAACTGAGATCCCTCCAGGTCTTTTTTTCTATCTTTTTACATAAAACCTGTTATTCCTTTGAAAACTAATGGACAAGTAATGCAGAAAGAACTTGTAATAATATTGTGAAACCACAGTTTAACATCGCCAAGTGTAATCCGTGTCTCATAACAGTATTTGCTGTTCTCAGACATAGAGATATTCACTCAAGGATTTCCATGGGGATCGAGGAATAACCATGTAAATACATGAACCATTAGGAAAACCAGTTAATCATATGCTTAATGTTTTCTAGAACCAACAACTTTCATAAATCTGATTATCATGTAAAGCTACTATTATCTTGATCAACATGAGAATTGCCCAACTCATTTGAAATGAACAGAAGATTTAACTGGCTGTAATAATATTCAGTCATAGCAATGTTGAAGCAATACACAGTAAAATTGCATTATATTTGAAATTCAGACGTATACACTGGACTCGACATCTACAATATAAACAAATTATGAAATATTCGAATAGAAGATTCAAGAAAAAAATACACCTGTCAGAAATTGAAAGATTATAAAAGAATAAATATGAAAATGGAAATGGTTTGCTATGGGAGACCTTGATGCAGTGGACAGTAGTACGGTGAGAAACTAGATGGACATTGCAATACTTAGGTATAACTACAGTTAAGCATATGAGTACAGTTATAAGACTATGTTATCATCCTCCAGATTAAGAAATGGAAACATTTTTCTATGTTTGGAGACAAAAAAGAAGCCAAGTTTAACAAAAGTTAAATTAATGTTAAATGTCTTTTTCATACTGAAGGAGACAGTCATGGATCAGAAAAATGCAGAAAAGGAAAACAATGGGATTTGAAAAGCTTCACAGAGCAGCTTGTGATTCATACCAATGAGCCTGAACTGTCTCAGTTTTCAAGACGCCACCTCCGATGTGTACACACCGTGCTGCAGTCAGAGAGGTAAAGCTCTGTCTCCACCTGGAGTGGGAACCCAGAGAGCTCATCAGTCAGCTTTTTCAGAGTCCTTCCTTGTAAAGTGTGCGAAACAATTGCCTTAGAAAGAAGTAACTTGTTTTTCTTCAACTTTCTGCTGAGTAAATTAACTGTGGGTTTTGCAAGTTTGGACAGATAGTTTTCACATGGTTCTGTCTCGAGATTTGCTTAAGAATCATTTCATTTTACACCTCCCTGAAACAGTAGGGAACTATTTTATTCAGGCTTTCACAATATCTTCCCTGAAATTTCCCTGAATTTCTGTTTATAATTCAGATTGTACAACAACTTTCTTCTCAAACTAATAAATCCAGTTAGAAACAAACTAGTCTTTTACTAAACAAAATGAAAAGAAGAAACAAAATCTTATCTTGTGTAATTACGCTCTGAGAAAATAGGAAAACCACGGTAAGGCTACGAAATGTGCTAAATTCTGCAACCAATGTACTTCTAGAATGAGAATATGAGGGTGTATTTAATATAAGCAGAATGCTTATAAATACTTACTCACTATTAGAAAACCTTGCGATATGATGTACTTTGCAAAGACATGAGTCAGAGTGAGGGGGACCTAAAAGCAAATTATTTTCATTGTTCTTTAGCCTATGGAGAGGTAAAACAGTGTTATGAAGTTCTCTTCTTAAAACTTGGTATTTTAGTTTAGTTCAGTTTTTGAGATTTTTTTTCTAATTTAAATTTATGTTTTTGCAGGATTACAGTTGTTCAGATTAAAATACCTCTCTCTTTCTGAAGACTGGAGGACTTCTTAAAATATTATATTTCCATCTGCTTCCATGTAAATTGAAGCAACATATGCAGTAGTTCTAAAACTGATGCTTGTAGTTTAAAAAATGCCATCAGAAGCAAGAGACTGAGGCCACAGGGATAACAAAACATAACCTAGACAGCAATTCTGTCTTCATTTAAAATCCTAAAATATCCTCCTGCTTTTGAGAAGTATCTTATAAGCAAAATTAATTTGTGAACATCTGTTCACTACAGGACAGAAGATGAGTTTTGATCGGTATATATTTCATTTTGATGTTTATTGTGTGTTATTTAGTACAGGCTGACTCTTTACAAAATGAGTTGTGCTATGGCATTTGTTTTAAAGTGAGATGTTTTATTTCTTTATACTATGCTACGTGAATAAATGAAAACTATGATCTTATTCAAAATTAGTAGAATTAAATATGTTGTGGTGTGCTTTTCAAAGACATCTAGCACTTAAAATACTAAGGGCTGCTTTAAATTCGGTTCTTCATCAAGTACTCAAGTCACACAAAAATCTAGTCAGTCTGAAAAATATTAGATGCGTGCCTAGTCTTGGCCTGGTATTCTGCAGAATTTAGTTCTTGTGAAGAGAAATGTAATTTGTCTGATTGTCATAGATGTATAAAGACTTAAATATTAGAGGACTTTGATATAATACTACTAAATCTCAATTACCTCTGTCAAATGACACCGGAACTAAGGTAAAACCAATCAGGATATACATTCTTAGGCCTGTCAGTGTGAACTAATGGGTTTCTGCTATAGCTTTGATTACTCCTTCAGAAAAAGCCAGGTAACTTAGTCCATGGAAACAAATGGATTGATCTAAAGTTTCCACAGAAATACAGTATTAATTCCTTTGTCACTAGGCAGTGTCAACTGATTCTTTTGAATAGGAGTCAGTGCTGATACGAATGAAATCTAATTCACCCAGGTAAAGTAATTTTGTTACTTTCTGGACACAGAGTGCCAGCATGAAATTAACCAGATAATTAGCAAATTTAGCACTTTAAAGAATCATACAGCTTTCTAAAAGGATCTGTTATTGCATTTGTCCAATTGTTAGTACCTTCTTTACATAGTCAGGAAACTAACATGATTATACCAAAAGCACAACCTCATTAGTCCCCTCAGGGAATTAATTAACCTGCTTTGTCTAGGAAACTGTAATAATCTTCTTAAGTTATGAGTTTCTGTGTTTAATATTGCCATGTAGGTCCAACAAATGTAATGAATGATTAAATTTTTGAAAACCCAGTAACACATTTATCTTCTGTCTGGATGAAAAGAGAGACTTCAGAAAGTGGGAAAAAAAAAAAGATGTTTCCTTTCAAAGGGTGAGACATAAAAAAGGTATATAATTTCTTTCCCATATATTATTAAGAGTTTCACAGAATTTTATTACTTAATTCCAGCATTTGTCACCTTCATAAATCAGTGATACAAATTCATGAAAAGATAACTGATTCAATCATGATTTAGAAGCTCTGGAGAGCATCTGAAAAGATAATAATTTTGCAACATCAGTTTTGTGTTCTTCCTAGGGTGTTTGACCTCACTGGGGGCAGAGTTTACGTAGGAAACAAAGTGTGAAGAAACAACTGCTGCAAAACTGTACTTTGGCTAGTGTAGCATACTGTAATATCCCTCTTTTCTTCTGGACAAAATAAACTATGATAGGGCAGTCCATTTTTTAAAA
>VYZM01006831.1:156723-201457 GCA_013398915.1 Dromas ardeola
CAGTCCATTTTTTAAAAAAAAAAAAAGTTCGGTTAAGCTTATCTGAGGATAAGATGAAGAGTACGTCTTTAGTTGAGTGTAGTGTGGAAAAGTCCAAACTGTGAAACCTCAAATCAGAAGCCATACAGTCACCTCAGCATGAAGACGCACCTTCTGGTATTAGTACCAGTAGCCTCCAGGGCTGTACTGTGTCACAACCGCTTGCTTGGCACCAGCTCAGATGTCACCATGCTGTGCTCCTCCAGTGTTATGGTAGAGCTATGACCAAAAGAGCACAACTCACTCTGACTGGCAGCACAAGTACTGAAAGAGATGTGGATCAGGCAAAGGAAGAACTGAGCCAGAAATCTTTGTTGGCTTGTGAACAAATGGCTGTGGAGGTGAAAATGCATTTAGAGAAGAAATAAAAAGGTTTCTAGGTATGGAAGCATCAAGCTTCACGGATATACTCCCCAATTCAGAAAATGAAACTTTAGTCAAGAGCTCATTACAGCCAAGAGGTCTATTGGGAGCTGTCACCTCTTTGATGGCTGATGATGAGGGTAGCGTTATTAAGTCAGTTGGCATGCATAAGGCTCCAGAAGCTTTTGCTGGATTTACCAGCATCAGGTCCATGCTACAGGGAGCTCTTACTGTCTCCTTTACAACAGCGTTATGAAATAAAGAAGTCCGTTTCATTCTGATGCTTTCCCAGGAATTTTTGGTGTTTCATTTCTAAAGCCATATGAAGATGCAATGCGGCATAAATTTTATATGGCTGAATTCAAAGAGAGGAAATCTGATTCTTGGCTCAGACTAACACATTTGTTGTGCTAGTGATGCAATAACAATAAATGACAATATTTACAGGCAGTTCATGTTCACCCATTAAAAAGCTCAGCTCCTTTCCTTCAGGATATACTAGTATGGCATCATACAGATATGATTGTAAAACCTGATACTTTACTTCACAGTGCATAAATGCTCATAGTACCAGCAAATTGTGATGTAAAATGCTGCCATTCTGAGGCTGTATCTTTTTTTTTGGGTGGTAATCATGTTTTTAACCAAATACGGGAAACCAAATACTCAAACTGCTATTTTGTGCTACATGGAAAAATAATATCACTTAATCTTTAAACCGCATTAAAATCTTGTTTGAGTTTACACTAAGAATTAAAATGTCCTTTAGGTTTATTTACATATGAAGTCACTTAGTACGGACAAAATTCAGGCCTCTTTAATTCTTCTTAAGAGCATCCATTCAGGAATGAATTGTTTAGCTAATATACTTTAAATTCATATGCCGACAATTTGAATTAAGGTCTTTATGCCCTTTAATTTTATATGCAAATTTTTTCTTTCATAAATTTAAAAAACAAGCTAATGAACCACCACCACTCAATAACAATATTTCATAAGCACAAGACTTTCATAATAGGGTAGTTGTCTCCATTATGATACTCAAAAAATAATTCAAATTAAGTGAAAATATTATCATAGAGGATAAATTAATCTGCACTAGACTTTCCTCTGTAGATGCCTTTTTTCATAATTAAAGTGGTCTCATTTTAGGTTAATCCAAATCAAAAATTTTAAGTATACTGAGGTAATTTTAATTCTACATGGAAAAAGTATTATTCATACATTAAAAGTGGTTTAACAATCTACTTTAAAAGTTCATTCATATTTATTCACCTGAATGTGTTTGTATCTATTCCTAAATTATAGGATTAAAATTGAAAAATCTAACACCTACTTCTGAATGAATTCACTATTCAATTATGGTTCTAAGATAACAATATATAAGCCTTTCCAAAATTTTTAAGATGTATTATCAGTTAATTAACTCGGGTATTTTGATATAAAAGTTTTAACTCAAGTTAAACATATATACATTAATATCAAATTCCCACCAAACTTCATTTTTTCTCTTGTAAGAAAACAATCTTCTCATAACCTTAAAAAAATTTACGAAAATGACGTTTCTTCAGTACAAATGAATGGCAATTTCTATAGTAACTTTATATATGAGTAAATCTCAGGGACTTATAGAACTGAGAAAAGTGTTAGCTATAAAATTACTTTCACTGGGCTAAATTAATCCTTAATTGTATTTTCAGGATTTCAGATATCTGAAAGAAATTACGTATTCAGTTTCATTTCTAGAGCTAGTGTGTTTTAGTGCTGCAGCCCCAAAGATGAATTCTGATCTGCAAATTTTTCTGGGTTTCTAGAGGTGAATTTTCACAAAGAGCAGAAGCCAGCATTGAGCAGGGCGGAGATAACAACTTACAAAGAGAGAAACGAGCCCAAAACAGTGCTAACAATAAAAGCTACGTTAGCTCAAAACTTGTTGTGCCATCTCCATTAGGGAGTTGACAAAAACAGCAAAGAAAATTCTGTGACTCAGTGCTCCATTGCTATTGGCTTTACACAGCAGCCTGAGGTACCATTTGCTCAGCCACAATCCTTTTCTGCAAATAATTGCAATAACTGTACTCCCAAAACTAAGATTGATGACCTCTTCCAGGGTAGACTCATTTTTTCATCACAAAGACGACAAAAATAGCAGCACCTACTTTGTCCTGTTTCAAAAAGTAAAATAGACATTTTTGTTCTGGTCAAGCAAGATATGCGGATAGCAACTGCATATCTTATAATTATAATTTCATCTAAATAGTGTTTTATCTGAGTTATCTACTTAACGAGATATCTAGATTATCTAGATAACAAGTTTCCTACTTAAACAAGCAAATCCAGAAGAGTAATAATACATATGAAAAGTAAAATATCGACCATTAAATAAAAATGTTCTTAAGAATAACTACAGTTGAATTCAGTATCTATCACTTCCAATAGATACTTAAGGGCAAAATTGACAAAATTCAGCTTTGAGTAGCAGATTTGCAGGTAATATAGAAGGGAAAGCCTCACTTATATCCTCCCTAGAGATGTCTCTGCCTCAATAACTCATTCACACTGCTCTACATTGTTGTTTTCATCTTCTACAACTCTGTTGGGAGACTGTTTAGCATGAGCGTGGGTGGTGATATGCAGTGCTTTTCCCTTTTGGATTCCCTTAAGACTAAGAAAAACTTAATGTCTCTTTGATCAATCTTGATTTATGTCCAAATGGCAGCCCTCTATCAGTCAGAAGTAATTCATTCATATCAGATCTTCATCTGCCCACTGATGTTAATATCTGCACATTAACATTCAAGAAAACTAACCTAATAATAGCAGCGTAGGCTTCATGTGTGCCACATCACAAATTTCACAGTTGTTAAATTCACTTACATAAAAATGCTTCTCCTGCTGAAGTTTCACTGTTGTTTGCAGAGCAGAATGCCCACTATCAGAATCTTGGCAGATGTTTTATTGCCTGCAGTGCACGCAAAACCAGAAAGACAGACAGCTCTACCTTTCTCTCTCTGGCTGCTGCCCAATGAGAACGACGAAGTGGATGCGATCCAAGCTCATTCTTCAGGAGCAAGGAACATCATCCTGTGCATGAAACACAGCATCTCCAAAAAGGAGTCAAATCACTTAAATCTGCATGTCCTTGATACTTAACAGGATAGTCTGAGTTGCAGCAGTGGATGAAGAGTAGAAAGTGTTGCAGGTGTTGTTTATGATAAGACTAAAATCACTTCATGCAATTTTGAGTATAATTCTATCAAAGTCAGAAAGGTCTTTGCAAAGAAAAACACAATTAATTCATATGAATTGAAGTTACTGCCCCCACTTCCCTTACTGGAAGTGAGTTAGCATTAATTCTAACTGCAGATTAAGACATTTCTCTGTCTCTCACTANAACATTCACCTTTGTTTGAAGAATATATGTAATCCAGTTCTGCTGCCCTCCGTATGCATCAGTACTTTTCCCCCTACACCCTGCTTCCCCAGGCTATCCAGAATTAGCTGAAGATAGAGGCTGAAAAAGTATTTAGGCCAGCTTGTTTTATGTGCCGTGTATTATTTAATTCATCTGATGTGTGCTCAGGGCAATGGCTGTGTTTCAGGTACCTTGATCTGTGCATGAACTAGTAAATTTTTATGTATGCCTAGCCTTGGTCTACTATTACAGCAAAATTTATACTGTATGTAAAAAGAAATCTTAGCAAGTGCATCCACTTCTTAAACGTATGTAGCCTTATTAAGGCTTTATTACCAGCTGCAAGGTATTGGCAATAATCCTGAGCATTCATTAGATGTTCATGAGTAAACTGTTTTAAGACATCAGTTGATTGGTAACAATTAGCAAGTTTGAAAGGATTATGATTACAAAAGTTTGAGTAGGAATATTAAACTATTTCATGAGATTTATAATTACAGAGGTAAAGTAAGCCTCCTACTTAAATGGTTTAATATTAGAATTTTTTAAAACACTTGCTCCCCAGTAGTAAGGCTATCAAATATTTCTTTTACTCAGAATGAGCACCATATTGAGAATATAATTAGGTGGTGTTCTGCTGTTTTGCAGTACTGTCCTCATTCGTAACAGGTATTAAACATTGCACTGAATGGAAGGGGGGGTGGAGGTGTTTTGGGGTTATGGGGGGTGGGTGTTTTTCTTTTTCTTACTGTACCTGGAATGCATACATATGTTAAGGAATTTTGCTTTTTTTATTTAATATTCACCTTCAGAGTACAGACAAGCAAAATTAATCAACAATTTACACCCAGGGAACAAAGCACAGGTATTTTAGGCTGGTGTTTGCAGAACAGGTATCTCCCATGACTGGTTGCCAGGCTGAACAGCTACGCCTTGATATTTTGTTCTTTCTTTGCTTTCAGTATGTCTTATGCTCACCTGCTGCATATTCGATTACAATTTTAGGCATTCAGCTTCAGCCAGTATAGCTGCATTTTACTCATATATCATAAATCTGACCAAAACAGGACCATTAGCTACAGAAAAATTAGGAATAAATCCTGTTCTCCTGGACAGCACATGGCCCTTTGAATAACATGAGGGTCCTTTCTTTCTCTAAAATCCCATGCTTTACACGATACGTACATTTCGATTTCAGCAAAGAAAGAAAGCAGGAGTCTTGCCCATTATACAGGCTTCTATTATCCTCAAAGCTGATCTAATTTATCCATAATAAATGAAGCAGAAACCTGACAGAAAAACATGACATCTGATGGTCTAATTAATATAATCACTTCCTAATAACATGGTTTTGCAAGTTCAGAGTTTACTTTCATCATCCTTTGTGCAAATAAATTTGATAGATCAAATGTTGACACGAATCCACAGCAATGGTGACCTAACCAAAGCCTTTTTAGCAAGTCATCAATTTCCTACTTGAAATCTAATCTTGGAGAAAAAATCTGCATTTTTTTTCTCTGTTACAGGACGTGAGCTGAAAGTAAAATGAAGCAAACATATAGAGAACTGTAGTCGTCAATTTCAGCTATCATTTTTCTCTACTTGGTGCTCTCTATTAAGTGAAAAACTATGGAATAGCCTCTTACAAAACAGAGGAACTCCATTATTATTAATTTTAAATAGCCTTCGATAGAAAGATTTGTGCTAGGATTGCAGTAGGGTAATGTTGCAGACAGCCATTCAAATTGCATTGGATACCAACTTTACGTGTTAGATGCATCTTGATACCTTGTCACCTTCTGTAATCTACACTACATTTCCAACTCTGCCCAGGTTTAACCAAGCAAAGTATTATGCAATATAAATACATTTCAGTAACTGAGGCCATTCTGAGGAGAACATTTATTTTCTTGTCCATGTATCTCTTTGGCTGTCTAAGTTCATCATCTTTACTCAAAAAGATCCACACAGTAATTCAAGAAGTAACCATCATGAAATTACACTATAACCAAACTAATATTAAGTTTTTTATTCCAAGCAAGGAAACTTATTTATTCTAGCTAGCCCTTGCTTCTACTGATTATGTATTCATATGAGTTTGGCCATGTGCCTTATAACATCATAATACTTGCATAACAAGATTTGCATTTAGTGAATACTGCCTATCTTTGAGCTTTTATTATGGTAAGGCCCAAATTACTGTGCAATACACAGTGCCAGAAAGAGGAGAGGCTGGTCAGACAATGTTTTGTGAATGATGCCTCTTATTCTGAAAATCACTGCCTTCGTTTTTCCACTTTTTTCCATCTTCCAGGACTACAAATGAGTATAACAAAGCATGTGTTTGCAAACAGCTTCTTAAAATATTTGTTATTAGGACCAGACTAACAATGAGAGAAGGCAAGGTAATAAGACTTTTACAGTGCATTCCCTTTCTATGAAACATATCCTGGAGCTTACTCTGGGTCACAGCTCTGTCTGCACTCGCGGGACACATCCATTTGGAGTGCCTGTACTTTGCTGACCTCTGTGGTAGGCCACCAGTCTTCATCTTCTTCACAAGCAGATACATAGTGCTGTAGTCCAAAAGTCTGTGAAGACAGTTCCTCATCTACAAGAATACATTTCTCAAATTTTGACACTTTACATTCATTCTTATTCCTCAATGTAGGTTTTCCATCCACTTCCTTGACACAAGCACTTAAATACAGATTCTGCAACTTTCTCAAGTCTGAAATCTTGTGTATTTTCAGTCTTTCTCAAGTCCTAGGTTTGTATTTTTTACACAAACTTTTTACAAAATTGTAAACTATATGTACATTCTTCTAGTCCTTGGTTTCCACAGTAATGTCAGTTTCTGCTAAAAGAATGTGGCACTTCTGACTCCACATATAATGCATATCATAGCACAAAAAATTAGTCACTTTGTTGAGAAAGACTAAATTCAGATGTGTCTTGGGCATTGCTCCTCTTTTTAACTATTGTCATATGAAATCCAATACTAAATCTTGACTGTCTTTACAGTATGTGCATTCATTCATAAGAGCAGACATTTGCAAAGGATGCATTAATACTTCCTTTGCATGAAGAAACTAGATTTTGTACAACACTGTGTGGTATCTAGTTTTTGCTTAACTTTGGACACCAATATGTGTACCTGTCTCTTGAGCACTGAGCTGCGCTACTTTATATCAGGAACCTGGCTGACTACAGAAAAGTAGTCCCACTAGATGTTTGTGAAGATGATTGCCTCAGAGGAAAAATTTGCCTGCAGGAAAATCAGAACAGCCTCATTTATTCAAGCAAAGTGCAGTTTACAACACGGATTTCTAATATCACGTTGATATTGTCTTTTTTTTTATAATGAAATTTTGTTTTATCTTTATCCTTCTTTCTCAAATTGCTCTTTTTTTAACCTCAGCCACATACTCTGAATTTCCTGTTGTCATGCAGGTCTCATCTATACAACTTACTTTTCTGCAATCACAACATGAAACCTTTTCCTTCATTCTGTTGGGCTTCGAAAGTTTGATTTGGATGCTTTGTTGTTTAAAAAACTCCCATCCCTCCACTTTGCTTGTTTTACCCTCAAGAGAAGAGTGAGGGAAAGACAAGAAGAATCTTTTTTCCCTTTTCTATTCTGTGCTTATATCCAGTAGCTTCACATTGCACTAACGCTGTTGTTACTGTACGCTCAATATTGATGGTATGTAGAATAATGGCATTAATTTCTAGATAACACAGGTATACATCTGTCCAGTGTTTGATTGCCTAAAGGAGAAAAGGAACAACGTTAGTCCTAAGAAGTATGAGAGAGTCAGACTAACAGGGAAAAATGATGGTTAAAAAACCTAAAAATAAAAACTTTTAAGGAAACAACTGAAGAAATTGTAAGATAAAAGAGCAACATTCAAAGATGCTGATACACAATCTGCCCTTTTCTTCAAAGAGCTTTTCTTGAGGATGACTAGACAAGTATTAGCAGTCTACAAGGTTGTCTTGCACAGAAAACATGATCAGAGAGACAAGAAAGCAATTACTCTAGTTTTCAAGAAAGGCAAATAATTCTGTTATTTATACAACACATGACATTTCTGCAAGATGGGTCGCTTTCAGAATCCGATAGACTGATGACCAAAACTACACCTGGGCATTTATAAATAAATAAAGCAAAAAAAAACCCAAACCAAACAACCTAGCTTTAAATGTTTTATGTAATGTATTCTGTATTCCTACATATAAAAAAAAATATTAAAAAACCAAACAACATTATGGTATTTGTATTGCCTAACCTGGGATTTAGACTAAGGGTTTGCTATGTGCTACATAATATTTAAAAGTAAAAAAATAGAATAAAAACTTTGTTACAGAAATCATTAGTGAAATGATCACTGAAAAAAATAATATTGTATCTAAATCTTTGCACTACAGACTAATAAAATCAACACACACTTAGCAGGATTTCTGCTTGTTTCAAAATAGCAGAAAATGCTCATCACTCATGGTTACATTTCCTAACCTGTGATTTAGTTATGTATGAATCAATTGGGTCAGAGCACCCTACAGTTCTACTTCTCAGTTGCAAGATATAATTTCCCAAAGAGGGAAATGAATTTTCCCGTTATCATTTTCGTCTGTTTATATTTTTCTAAACATTTGACTGGGTTCTAGAGAAGGGTTGCTACAGTATAAAGTGTTAGTCGATAGGTAGATTGTAGTCATGGCAGTTCTATAGCACAAAAACTGAGACCATAATGCTTTTAGATTATTCAAAAGATACTGTCAGTAGCACAAGTAAAATTAGTTCTCAAACCATTTCACAAAAAGCAGAAGGCCATACTGTCATTCAGGTCTGCGTATATAAGACAACTCTTCTCCATTTAACATAAGTTTTATCCCAGTAGAATAGTTAATGAAAGGGAAATAATGGAGAAAACTCTGTCAAATAAAGCAAGTTAGACAGTTGTTACTTACAAAGACAATATTGACTGCAAGTAAGTTAGACTTGTTTGCCCAGTCAAAAGCTAGATTTCAGACCATAAAAGCTACAGTATCCTGCAACTGAATTAAGAGAAATGATGTAGTCAAGCAAAATGTAGTTGACATGGATCACTTAGCAACAGAAAGTTACAGCTCTTCAATTAGCAGAGGAAGACGACCTTGATTCTTGACACAGAAAGGCTGCTAAGGAGCTTTACTTACTTAGGGGTCAGGAGGCACAGAAATCCTTGATAGTTCAAGTGTTTTTTTTCTTTTTTCTCCTCAAGTGTGCTAGTCAATTCATCTAGAAGATGCTTTTCTCCCCCACCTCCAATAACAGAAAGAAAGCACACTGCTCTGAGAACAACACGAAGCTTGAATACGTAAGAGTGACCAAGAGAAGAGAGTCTTAGTACTTAACATGAACATAATGATGGTTCATGGCATGAGAAACTACTAGTAAACACAGAATGAAAAAATATCTGTCATACCTCAGAATATATTTTAGCAGTACAAATGCGAATATTTGGGATCTCCACTGTCATATCACTAAAAGCACAAGAAAATGTACTAATTAGTTGTTCTTTAGAAGGAAAAGAATGACAAAAAAAGTTTGTGAGGCTCATGAAATGCCAGTTGATCACCAGGAAGCCTTTACTGATTAACAGCAAAATTTTTAATTCCTTGAATGTGGCTACACTAAGCAAGAGAAGACAAGCAGAAATGGGATAGATAAATTACATATTAAAGTATTTTTTTCTCTTGTTGATATTACTGGGGGTAGGGGTAGTGGTGTGTATTTTATTTTATTTTTATGCTTGCAGTTGTGAAGACAGCCAATTTTTAAGTCCAGAGCTACCTGTTGATTGTATCGTAACAGCCTGCTGTAACTGCAGTATTAGCGAGTTTGCTTTACTTACGAAGGCATTCGATTCCTCCCTGATGAGTTACCAATGATAATCCATCAGAACTGAATTTTGGAGCCATTTGTAATTTAACCTATATGTCCAGGGTTTTAAAAGTGGTTTCTGGACCCAGGAAGAGTTCTTCTCCCCTTCAAAGCTGCAGGTGTGTTAAAGACAAATGGAGGTTTGGGAAATGGGTAGCGATCAGTCACAGCTAGAAACCAAATGGAAAAGAGGGCTGTGAAGTATTGAGTGACAAGAAAGTCTCTCCCCAGATTAGAGGCTTCTCTAACATACAGGATTAATCAGTAATTAGAAGTAAAGTCAGAAGGGAGTCTGTGCCCTTACTCATACCAATAGCAACCTTTTTTTTAGATTCTTTTGCTTATCTTTCAAGTGTAGGGATGTGGCTTTCTTCCTGCTAAGGGAACCTGGGTATGGTGGACTTCAAGGCCAAGGCTATTTTCTTCCCCAGCCTGTTTGCTATTGCCTTTTTAGGTTCGTCCAGCAGTGAGGCTGAGCATGCATTCCCAACATGCACAAGCAAAATGCAGACATCCATCCACAAAGCAAGCAGTGCCTTTGATGGCCGCCATGGAGGTATCAACAGCACTTACAGAGATGTGAACATCACAGTCCCGTCCTGTTCCCCCTCTTCAGCTGATCAGTTTACTACTGGACACTCACACATCTTCACTCTTCATTTGCAGTCACTCCTACATTTGCATGTCCTGAGAACAGACCCATAGGCTGACCCAGAATCTGTGCCCAAACCCATGGCCCTTTTTAGCCTTGGACTCAGGTCTAATCAGGTCTAACCTGGGGTCTTTCAAGGTTCTGGTCTCCTCTCATTTGTCAACTAGTCCAGCTTGAAGTGTGTTAGTGAGGCATCTCCACACAGACAGCAAGATCACACAGAAAGAAGTTAGGAATAGAGTTTAAGGGCAGACTACAGTGATCAAGCACAGAGCTCAGACAGACAAACATAGAAATTACAAAACGTAAAAATTACAGAATAGATTTTGTATTACAGAATAAATTCCCACATTGTCTCTGTAACATCCCATGATAAATTTCACATAATCCCACAAGCTTCCTCAAATATCTCATATATATTGCCCCTTTACTCCGCTCTGGTGAGACCCCACCTGGAGTACTGTGTCCAGCTCTGGAGTCCTCAGCACAAGAAGGACATAGACTTCTTGGAATAGGTCCAGTGGAGGGTCACGAAGATGATCAGAGGGCTGGAGCACCTATGCTATGAGGACTGGCTGAGAGAGTTAGGGGTGTTCAGCCTGGAGAAGAGAAGGCTCCAAGGAGATGTTATAGCAGCCTTCCAGTACCTAAAGGGGGCCTACAGGAAGGATGGGGAAGGACTCTTTATCAAGGAGTGTGATGATAGAATGAGGGGTAACAGTTTCAAACTGAAGGAGGGCAGATTTAGATTGGATATTAGGAAGAAATTCTTTCCTGTGGGGGTGCTGAGGCACTGGCACAGGTTGCCCAGGGAAGCTGTCAGTGCCCCATCCCTGGAAGTGTTCAAGGCCAGGCTGGATGAGGCTTTGAGCAGCCTGGTCTAGTGGGAGGTGTCCCTGCCTATGGCAGGGGGGTGGAACTAGATGATCTTTAAGGTCACTTCCAACCCGAACCATTCTATGATTCTATGATCCTATATATAAACTTCCCCCACTTATCAGTTACAAAATGTTGCTTGAGTATCTCCAAGGCTTTGAGTTGTTCCTTCAGTTGTGTTTCCTCAATCTGTGACCTGAGACATCTGGTCTTTGGTCCCCTTTATCTCCTGTGCATTAGTGTTTGTGTATCTAGGTGGGGTTTATTACTGTTTCTACCTCTAGTCTTTTGTTTTCATGTTGAATACCTGTTAAGCAGATATTCCCACAAACCAGATATGCCCGCAAACCAGATGTCCTTACATTCCAAGTACATATATATACCTTATATTCTGCAATTCCGCACACTTCCCAGTGTCATCTAAAAAATGTATTTAACAACACTAAGCACTAAGCAAACTTTGGTGAGTGCCTTGACACATATAAACTTTAAGTATCCATTCCAGGGTTGTTGTTAGATGCCATGAAGTTTTTTGTAGGTGTTTGCGAAATCAAAGTCTTTGATTTGATGATCTAAATAGCACACTGAGTTACATTCCTATAACATTATGTTCTACAGGTACTTTTTGGACTAGAAAAATGTTTTGTACGAGTACATGAAAAAAAGACATGGAGATATTACAAAGAAATAAGGTTTGCTTTAAGCAAGGGCAAGTAACTACAACACATGCCGAAAACAGAGGGAAGTAGCTAAACCAAGATGTCTTTGGTTTGAATGCATGGAGGAAGCCACGAATTAGGTCTAATTGACACAGGGTCAGAACTATACAGCGAATTACAGGGCTATTCTATCACCAATGACTCTCTGCAAGCCTGTAACTAGTCTTGTGTTTTACTGACACCGTACGACTTAGTACAGTGATTGTTGCGGTAACACTTAATTAACCAGAAATGACCTGACTGAAAATATTTTGTTTCATATACTAATGAGGCTAAACTAAATTTATATCCAATTTATGAACAGATAAATGAGAGTTTTTAGCAACTAATCCTGAAATCTGTGATTCCCATCCCACCCCCAAAAAACTGATTCCTATCCTGTCCTCTTAGGTCTGTCTTTCACTTCATCAGCTGAGCCCCTCTAACTGGAATGATTATGTACTAGTTTGCTACCTACAGTTTCCCAGCTAATGATTTCAGTCTCATGCTACTGAGTGCAGTACTTCAGCCTCAGTATGAGAAAAGTCTCTTCAGCATTCGGATATCTTTCATTCCCAATACATGCCCAGCCCACCAAAACTATCCTGTGACTCTCAGGATTTCAATCCTTAGGATACTGCAGTGCCCCAGAATGTTATTGTTACAGATTCTACTTTGCTGTTTTATATATAAGACAGCATGCAGTCTGAACACAACAAAAGCCATATATATCCACCAACAGCTAAGTTAAGATTGGCAGCTAAACAGAGGACTCATGTTCAGGTGGCACTGAACCCAAATTTTGTCTGAACATTAACCAAAGAGGTATTGGTTCTGGATTTGTCAATGTCTTATATGAGAAGGTATCACTGAATAAGGTGCTGGCAAAATGGGGTAATCTGCAGGAGCCTTTAACCCCCTGTGCTCCAGCTATAATTACAGGTCTGTATACAACTTACTTTGCAAAGGCCAGTGTATAAATTGAGTGCTAGCTATCTCCTGGTTATGCCAATTTATTCACAATCAGATGCATGTTTTGCTGTGTCTGCTTCAAGGGCACAGTCATCACCATGCATGATTACCTTAATGATTTTGTGGTGCACTGCAGCCCATTAGGATAATTGGAAGTACATCCATATTCTAGCATGCATTCCTTTGCTAGCTAATATTCTTCAAATCATTTAAGAAAAAAAGAACACTGTTGTACCCATCACACAGCCTGATTCAATGATTGGAAGAGGATCAGATGCTGCACACTTTGACCTCAAATATCAGGGGATGGAAGAGACTTATCAGTAAATTTCTCTTGTGGAACAAGTCTTGTGGAACTATCACCCCAACATGTCTGCAAACTGGGAATCTTTGTACTAAAAAAGTGCATTGGCAGCTATCAGAACAGAGTAGGAGAAAAGGGTTGCTCAGTAAAGGAAGGCGAGCTGGCAGCTGTGGGTGACGGCATGCCCAGCAGGGCAGCACCCTCATTGTCAAAGGCACAGACTCAGGGTACCCACAGAAGCTGCGCAGAGTGAGCCTGAGGATGGTAACAAAGTTCAGACGAAGACCAGTGATCTCCAGAGAAATCCACAGTGATGAGGCAGGTCTAAAGCCAGCCAGGAAGGCAAGGTGCAGCAAGACACATGGCCAGGCACAGGCAGAGCTGCACCATTGCTCAGGCAGATCCCAGTGGTGGGAGCCTGAGCTTAAAAGCACCACCCAAGTGAAGGGGACAAGTGTCTATCAAGGCTTTTGAAAACTTCTTGCTCAGACTGCTCACTAACTCAAGGCCATACAGATGCCATATCAAATTTGGTCTGGGGACCAGACAGCCAAAACACCAGGATGCAGAAGAAGAGGGTGCTCACCGCCCTGTAAAGTACAGTCAAGAATGAAGTAGCTCCATTATATTCCACATTGTCTCTCTTTTAAGCTAAAAAGACTATGGCAATAGTTTAAAAACTATACCAGATAATTTATTTTAAATGTCTTCCTCCTGCTCTTTGTCTTTTATAACCCTGGTCTTTCCCCAGAACCCCTAGACCATCTGTTGAGCAACACTGCTGTATTCGGCTCAGATTCAGCAGGACACGCTATTTCCTGATTAATCCAGTGACTGTTTCCCTAACAGGAACGAGAAACATAATAACTTGACTGGCTTCAGTTGACCACAAATGTTCTATCCAGCACTTCAAGACACTAGAAAGGGAGACCAGCAGCTGCGGTTTTTCAGTTGTTCCTCAGAGCAGCACTATTATTAGTCAACACTAGCATGCAGTTAACACAAAAAAACAAATAATCTTTATTACAGTAGAGATCACTCTCTAAAGCTCATACTTACTGTAAGATACCAAGATGACAAAACACTTTCAGAACTGAATACTCTCCTTCTGCCATTGGAATCAATATGAATGTTGTCCTTTGACTAGGGATTCAGTGAACCTAAGAAGTTCCTCAAGCAGTAGTTTCCAATGTCTTTTTTATTACCTACACAGTATAAATGGTCCAGAGTGGTCCAGGCAATCTGTTCACTCATATTGCTTGCAGCTCTGTGACCTTTTCATAGCAACTACTTATGCTGTTATGCTTAAAAATTTTGACATCATTGGACTACATCCTTAGATTTCCCTCCAGCATTCAAATTGCACCTAATGATTTTCATGGGTTCAGAGCAAAATTGTCATATAGCTGAAATCAACCACCAAGGAGTTAATTTAATTCAGTCTTAGTAGAAGCCTCAATGAGACTAAAGCTTTATAAGCACTACCTATGATGAACAGAAATAGGATCCAAATATTGTCTCTAAATATGCCTGGAATTTAAGCTACTAAGTCAAAGGACAAAACCCAATAAAAATAGCCAAGAATTAATTTGACATAGAAATTGTCATACTGCTAACCCCCAGAGCACTCAGATATCAGAACAGACTCCCAGGGGAAGAGGCAACAGCAAAATACCCCATAGTTTTTGAGAAGAAGATCAATGAATTTATGAAAACAAGCATATGAAATGCAGTGACTACATAATAAGGACTGGACTTAATGGACAGGTGGAATTTTTGGGTCCTATCTGGCTAAAATATCAAACAATATTCTGAATTTCTGACAATTTTACTGGAAGACTGAGTCTTAAGAAAATGCCAGGCAAGGAGTAACGGCGTTGTCCTCTAAACATTTCTTCTGAGTGGCTAATGTTGATCCTTCCTTTTGCATGCATTGGAATATTTGTAACAGTCTCATTTTTAATTTTCTAAAGTACTAAAGAAATGGCTGAAAGTTGTAGCTCAATAGGAAAACATCTCTGAATTACCTTTCAATTTAATACTATCAAAAAGACACATTGCCACACCACTACTGGCTTTAAAGTATGACAGCATCCCTGAAATAGTCAAAATTTCAGACCAGTTTCATAACCCAGGTGGTACACGATAACATTCCTCCGAATCACCAATTGCTCAAATGAGATAACCAATGAGTACATTCTGATCTATTTCCATGAATATATACAGTTTTACAAAACCTATATAAACAGCTCATTTCCACTTAGGTACATCACCATGATTTATCTTCAGATTTCAGTTTCTCCATTGAACTTTCCTTTCCTTTTTACAAAAATAGATCATGAATTTCAAAAATTACACTCCAAAACAATGTGGTATTTTTCCCCATAAGAAATACATGTAGCTATGCAGGTTTCATGGCAGTTTAATAAACTTCAAATCTTTAGTGTTTGCCTGCAGCTGGCAACAATTTTAAATGCTATCAATTTGTCAAAATATTTAACTAGCCCATAAATATAGGAAGTCATGGAAGTAGAATGGAATTGATCAAAGTAAGAAGAAAGAGTTTATCATTTCACACAAAAGCTCGTAAAAATTTGTAACTTAGCATAGGATTAAAACAAACCAAAAAAAGGTAGTAGGGATACTTATCATTAAGGCATTGGACCACAACTTCAAAATTTCAATTTGTGATCCTTTACCTCACCAGCTGAGTTAAGAATAGAAACCAAAACCATGGAGAAGGTCCTTGGCTACTCTGGCAAAAGGACAGCAAAACAGTCAAAACCTAGATATTTTTAAAAAATAATAATATTTTGAAAATCAAAAGCCAGAACCTAAGAAGAGTTTGAGCAAAACCTAAGATTTTTGCAGTTTTAATTAGGAAAGGGAGGGTGGAGAGGGTCCTTGTTCACATTTCAGACATTCATGTCAAGCTCTTCTGAAAAAGCACTATATTTGCCAGATAAGTTCACCACTGCTCAGCTAGCATGAGGCTTATGGGAGCAATAGACTGCTGGAAGTTCATTACGTTGTCCACGGTGAAATGCTAACATCAGACAGCCATATGTTGCTATAAAAAGTTTTAGAGCCAACAAGTGCAGAACAAAACGGTGGGGACACAGAGCTATATCACAGCATGCGTGTCACCAGATTCTGAGACATCTTGCACCTGCAATCCTGAAAAACAGTACAGGACAGAATAATTACACTATTGAGCAAATCACGTTACGCCAGACAGCTATAAGGGAGCCCCTCCTCTCCTTCCCGAAACCTCTTCTTCCCTCCCTTCCCTTGGGAAAATTTAGCATTATCTTTTACATAAAACTCCAACTGTTTTATGCAATATACAGCAGCAAAACAAGTTTCTCCTCTCATCAGAATATATAGGCACCAGCCAGTATCTAGCAAAGAGAAGATGAAAACTCCACTGCTAACTAAAGTATCTGCATTTACTGGAGCAGAACCAGCCGCAGGGCAAAGTTTATAACCTATCCACAAGAAGAAAGCAGCATTTATACCAGGCCCAGCTGCTCTCTATTAGTGGCATTATCTCTATCTAGCCATAGTTTAATCATAGGGGTTTACAAAAGTTGCTCTTAAAACCAAACCATTAACATTTGACACAAACCACAAGGCTCGTTTTTTTCAGAACATTTCCCAGAAGATACCAGGCAAAGCCCCATTCATAATCTCCCTTTTAAATTGCAATGCCATATCAGTCCATTTGGCAAGCAATTAAGACTAACACTTGATCAAAGTAGAAGAAAACACAATCTTGCTTCCTTTAGTTTAATTATTGAGAAAACATTTAAGTAAACAAACACGCATTTTAATTGCTTACAAAACAAGGAGAAAGGGACAAAAATCTCTGTGATTTGTAGTTCACCAGAAGATGATGTCTGAGGGGGATTTTTAAGGTTTCTTTTTTTGGAGTGGCACATAGCATTTTTTTCTTGGGTAATGTATTGTTTGCCAAGAAATAACCTAGATCTTTGGCAAAATGGGAAAGTTAGAATAAGTGCTGAGATTGTTCAATAAAACAAAAATTTAATATCTAGTGTCAAGCTTTAGCAAGTCTTTTTCTAATTAACTAAGAAAAAAAATCATGTTTATGTCTCTCTACTGAGGCTTTGGAAATTTCTTTTCCTAAGCTGATGTAGAAGTCATTGATTTCTGATTTAGGATAAAACCAGCATCTATTCACTTACATAATCTGCATAGGCATCAAGGTCTGGACAACTGTCTACAGGATTTGATATAATGATATTCCCAGAACCATCATGGGCAGCAACAGGGCTTTGGGAAAGTCTGAGCATCCAATTCCATACCCAAACCCCTTAAACACCAAAATTGCATTCTAGCTGTATTAGGATCTCTACCTATTGAGCCAGAATTTAATGCATGGTAAAAGCTATACAAATATAGGAGATAATCACTGCTCTGAGAGCAGAGACAATAAAATGAACATAGATGTTCTAAAAGGACCATTGGGACAGCAGCAGACAGAATAATACGCTGTGATCTAATGTCAGCACCATAACACATGTAAACTTATATTTGTGCACATGGCAGAAAAGTTCATTACAATCTGTAAGCTTCTGCTTCATGTGTTTCCGTGTAATCTATTGAGATATTGATTCAAGTTCCTTTCCACAACAGGTTTCAATGGTTGATCATCAGGTCATTTCATTCTCTCTGAAGTGCTGTGTTTGTATCTATTATCCTTTTCCAGCAATAGTTAGGATAAAATTAGTTTCTTTTTTAACTTTTAGTCTCTAAATATGGTTTATTAAAATTCACAAATTTTTTGCATTATTACTCTGTAGTTTCCAGTGTTTAGGGTTTCTTTTTCTTGCAGGATATTAGCCTCATCAGTTTGAATTTCCTATGTTGTAAAATGAGACTGCATGAAAAGCGAGGCAGGCAAGATACAGCAACCACTATTAAAAGGATATTTTTCCATTTTGAAAACAACAGTCAAGTGATTTAGCTGGGGAAGAAAACGCATCTTTTAGTTTATATGAAATGTGATCGCTACTACTGTTCTGCTTAGTACTCCTGATTAACTTCAGGAGATGTAAGTTCTTATACTTCACTGTTTAGGAAAATTCTTCGTGTGTCAACCCAGATCACTACATTGGTTGATCAATATTAAATTGACAACTTCTGAGGACTGCAACACCATTAAGGAAAAAAATAAACATAGCTTGTAGAGTAATCAAAGGTAGTTTATGCTGAAAGTTACTGTTGTCAACAAATGTCAAGAGAAAGGCTGTACACAGGGGTGCTTTTTCACAGTACCACCAAACCAATCTAGCAGGCAGCTGCTATGTGAAGTGGTGGTCTTGCCTCCTCACTGTCGCAGTCCCAGGCCCCCACCAGGCACTCATCCCATTTTCTTCATACTTGCATAGGTACCAAGCTGACTGTATGGCAAGCCAATCCTGGAAGATAAACAGTGGGGAACTAACCCTACCAAAAAGAAATACTTTTCTTGCCTTTATCGCCTTGCATCAGCTCACCATCAGATCAGACAAGCACTAGTGCTGGCATAAGAGGCAGAGCAGGAACACACAATTCCCAAAGAGGGAGGATGGTGGAAGCAGGACTGTTCCTGTGAATGAAGGCTAACCAATAAATCACATTAATTAGATGACGCACCTTTGCTATAAGAAAAGTTTTAATAGGTTTCTTATACAGTGTTGTAAAAAATTCCACCTGTGCTGCTGTATTGCATGATCTTGCATGAAAAAAATTAACTCTCTCTTCTTGAGAAAGTAATGGTTACATTCTACAGGTTGCCTTTGTAACTATTGGGAAGATCATTCCAGGTGACCAGATACACATTTTCAGCCTGGTGACAGAGACCAAGACACTCATTGCTTTAACTGATGCAGTGATTCAAGATCTACGGCAAAGCACCGTTAATTTATCTAAAAAGTGAAGGCTTCAAGTAAACTCCTTTTCTTTAAGGAATAAACAAACCAAGACTAGATATTTTTATTGTTTTCAGGAAAAACCAACACAAAGAATGTCAGAAAACAAGTTTTATGCAGCAGGCTGTTTTTACTGGAACATGATGGAGGAGTTTACTGAAAAAACGTGGAATTACAATGAGGAACATTTTAGCCCATAACCTTTTCTTGACATTCTGTTTGCTCTTAATCACCCATAAGTTCACTTAATATAAGAACTATGTTTTCTTAAATATCATCCTGCATATTCAGGGGGCGGGGGGGGGAAGGGAAGAGAGAATGTACATTCTTAAGTGAACTCAAATAGGCACACTGGCATTTGCACAGAATGTCAAACGTTGAGAGAAATCAAACACCGCGTTTCATCTCCAGCTTTGCAAGGTACTGCTGCTGCTGCAAAGATATTTCTGGGAAGAATACAATTCAGAAAGAATGGAAGGGATGAAACAATCTTAAAATATGAGAAGACTGTGTAATAACTAGGTATTAGTTAAGCTAAACAGTCTTGCCTCTGACTTGAGCATGGCACGTAAAAGGCATAGGGCACGCATTGACTGCCACAGGCACGATTTTGCTGGTACAGAGTGCTGGGCAGCAAAGAAGTCAGCCACCTCTTAACTCACATCTATGCGCAATAGGAGCTGATACAGATTCTCTTGGCAGAGGATGTTTATCCTCATGTTTGTTGCACTTGAGGATTAGACAGATCATTAAAGTGACTGGCTACATTTAGGCTGCAGCGGTAGGGGAGGTTTGTGTTCAACCGCTGAGACAGAATAGTAAATGAGCAAAGGAAGAGAAACAAGGATCTGGCTCGCACAGATTACCACAGCACAGGTAGCCTGTCAGACACGGGATGATTTGCCTTATTAAGTATTCATTAAAGTATACAGAGGGACTTCGTGGAAGGAAACTCAGCTTGACAGACAGACAATCTGTACACAGTACCCTAAAAAAAATGCCACTGAAATCCCACATACAGCAGAGAACTTAGCATCAAAAATTTTCACTTATATGCAACTTCCTGTGTTCGTGATCTCCATGCCAGGCAGTCCACAGGCATTTATACATTTACAGAATAAAAGATGATGTAGTACTTTTGTATGTTACAAACAATTGTGTATAATATTAAAACAACAGAAGAAAATGGGGCAATTTAAAGGATATCAATATTATTTTTTTTTCTTTCCTTCTTTAATCATGAGGGTATATACAGGAAATACCTCACCTGTTTGAAGACGCCAATTAAACTCTAGACTTCAGTAGTTAAGGGGTTTGTTTTATTCTTCTTTCAGTAATTTAGAATTTTCATATTGAACTTCAAAAGATGGCTTCCAAGGAAAGGTTTTAAAGCCAACATTTTTGAATCCATTAATACAAGTTAGTACAATATCTTAACTGCTACCGACACAGATGACCAGAGGCAAGGAAGCCAACTTCTTTCTATTCATCCAATATTGAAATTTGAATATTCAATATTGGTACTTTACCACCTTTCACAAGGAACAACTGTTCTTCCCTTAAGCTCCCAGCAGCTTTGGCTCAGATCTGTACCAGACACCCCAGTTCTAGCTCATGACTCCTCAGGGAATTACAGCTTAGTATAAATGAGCTGAAAAGCTGAAAAGAAGCTGAAAAGAAAACTTCAGATATGTAACACCATTTCTCTCACAGACCCTACAGCTATTATTCCATATGGTTGCTTGTTGCAGAATTTGAAGTGTATTTTCTTTGCCATAATCAGACATGCATGCACTAAAATACCCGCTGAAACTGTGCCTCAACTAATTTTTGCATTAAAGTTTGCTATTCAGCTCTATAAACAGCTAGTTCAACAGATTCACCAGATTCAAAGAACTTGCATTTCCTGTGCAATATATCCTAAAGGATCTAGGCTCAACAAAAAAAAACAAAACAAACAAACAAACAAACAAAAAAAAACACTAAAACCAAACCTCACACACACACACACAAATCTTTAGCTATCTACACAAAACTAATATTTATTATTTAAATAGAAGACTGAGAAAAGTTGAAGAAGTTATATCCCGCCATAAGAATATTTAATTGAATCTTCAAAGCATTTTAAATGCGATCTGTCACATACAGAAATGATTTCTTTGTTGTTTTCTCTATTTTTCCCAGCCTTTGTGTTGGTAGAGAGGGGGAGCAGAGGCTAGAATGGCTTTTTTGATTAATTTTATACCAGTATGTCTTAGGGCATCCCCTGATCTATTGCGTTCCTTCCTTTTATGATTTTAGCTTTGCTCTTGCAAATCATTCAGACACTTTCCACCAGTAGAACAGTAACCTTTAGCTTTTATAGAGTAATACTGTACAGAATCAAAGTACAGGCAGCAGTCAAATACTGCATTGACATTTAGGAAGCAGATGACGCCATTAGGGAGCAAAGGGCCTCACAGCAGGAGTAACGCTGCTGAAGTATCTCTGGAAAGTTACCTTCCAGATATTTTAAACTAAATGGATAATCCTACCCAAGGGCATGGTTACCTGGACTGTGGTTACAACAGATCTGTGTTAAACGATTGTCACCCTAGCTGTCTCTCCACAACATGCTGCTGGTTGCTGCTCCATCATACCAGTTTTACCATTCACTTGACGGAAGGCTCTGTTTGGTGTTTTTTCTTAAAATCATTTTATTTCACAGAAATGAGGCTGAGAATGGAGAGACAAATGTTCAAGACAGGAAAAACAAAAATATTGAACGGATATCGTCTCCAATGTAGTGCAGAGAAAGATAGGAGGACATGGGAAAGGAAAGAAAGTGGGAACAGAAATTACTTTAACTATGTCTGTCTTAGGCAGAACAATTTATGTAAACAAGGAACTAATCTTCTAAATCTCTCCCATGCAGTTTTGCTTAATGTTCTTCACAATTCAGGGAAACTGCTGTGTAACACATAGTCCTTTACACTTTCCTAAAAAAGTTTATTTGCAAATGTCAGTGTTTTCACAACATACCAAGATATAAAGATTATAATGCTATTGACTGTGGTTCATCTCTCTAAGTGGTTGAAGAACTACAGTGCTATTACGGAACAACAATTTCCTGTGAAAATACACCCTTCTGCTGCCAGTGGAAGGAACATGTCTGTCTCCATTTCACAAGCTGTATCTTTACATGCCAGTGGCTTTTGTAACAGTAAGAGAGGAAGTCCTTAGTGAGAGAACCGAAATTAAACAATTAGTTATATCTTAAACTATCAGTATAAACGTTACAGTAGTATTGCACAAGAGCCCACAAAACAAACAAACAAAAAAACCCTATTCGTCTCAAAATATGTGAAAGTGGCATCTACACAATCTCCTGGTATCAGAGTGCCACCTCTGGTATTCCACCACTTCAGAATATGAGGACACTTTGCCCAATTTTATATTAAGAGCAGCTCTCCGGTTCGGTCCAAGCAGAGAGGCAAAGGTTTTCATGTACAATCTTCCTTGGGAACGATTAGAATAAAGTTCATGAAAGATTAGCAGTCTACCATTTGGTCCTGGGAAATTAAAGAACTCTTCTCAAAATCTGTCTTCATTCAAAACTTTGGTATTTATGAAGTGGTCTTGCAATATTTATGTTACTGCAAGGCTGTTAGTCAAGTGAAAAAAAATAGTTAAAAACAGGTCTGGTAGAATGATAAATTGTTTGCCTGGCAGTGAAGGAACGAAAATTGAGAAAAACTGAGCAACTTTAAGAAACACCTTTCCATTAGCTGCAAGTTTCTGCATGTATGTACACGTGAAGGAAACCTAGGATGATTTGCAATTGCATTTGCAAATTGGTTGCCTACCTTTTCCTTTTTTTTAAGAGACTTGGGTGAAAAGTGGCAAAAGAGCAGACACTGAATAAGGAAACTTATCTAACAAGCAGCAGTATGTGACTTCACCTCGAAGACTGTAGAATCTAATAGAAAACTGTCCCTGGTAGAATCTTGTCTGACATCAAGTATACTAAATGGAGTCATCTCCAGTCAGATACATGTGCAAAGCTTTTGAGTTTTACAAATAACTAAAAATGTTAGAAATAAGAGAAATAATTTTTTAAGGAAAGCGGGAGGGGAAAAGGGTTTTCAAGAGAGTCTTTCTGGATACACTGTGATATATGATTATCTAGATACATTATATTTTTCTGATGTACCTATGAAATGCTTGGGAAATGAAAATCTCAAATGGGGCAGATATCCTTTTACTACTTACATATTAGATCGTCCTTTCACACACCTTTTGCAGGCTTACCTTAGAGCTTTCACTCACAAAAATAACAGGCCTCTCCCTACACACACAAAATCACCTTTCTAAAAGCCACACAGAGTCATAGACTGCACTCAACTCAGAAGACAGAAAATCTTCACCTATCCTGTAAAATTACCCTAAATCCTATTAGAATACAACTAAAAAGTTAGCTTCCAGCATCCTAAAAGGAACAGACACAAACAGCAACGTTTCTGGAGTCAACAAATGCTTCTTGATACAACTTCCAGCTGCATAATTAGTGCATGGAAATAGTGCAGCTTTTCTTTTTGCACAGTTCTTCAATAGCTGTCTCCATCATCATCTGTTTCTCCAAACTCTTACACCTACACCATCATCCACTGTCTCTACTTCTTTGCCTGCCACCTTGCCTTGGCTCTTTTCTGCCTTGTAAAAGAAGGCACCCACCTTTTAAGTGGGTGTATCACTCATGCAACAGCAAGTTGAAGTTTTTATTCACTGCTTCCCAGCAAGTCACCAAAGTTAAAGCCATATACATGCATGACCTACAAAGGGCATGGTTTCTCAAGGATGATGTGTGTCTAAACCTCCATTTGAAAGATATTCAATATTATTTCAAATAATCTCATTTTTTAAAAAGTCCAAATCTCCTTCCAAGATATTCTGATCCTTTTTGTAAAAGGTAGGCAAAAGGGTGTTATTGCATAAAATATGACAGCTGTGATTGAGCCTTGTGAAATATGAAAAGTAGCATTCATCGTTCCCTAGCTGTTGATAGATTAAAAACCAACATTTCACATCATAATGGTTAATTTCAGTGACCTTTCCACATTGAGAAAGAAAGATGAAAAAGCCTACAAGAATTACTCTTGCAGGCAAATGACAAAGTCAGGGTGCTCATTTTGTGCAACTTTAGTGGCTTTCTTAACATGCAATCCCATCAGTAAGGACATGAAACTCAGGACATTTGCTGCAATCTCAAGAATGAAATGACAGTAACTGTAGAGAAAGTATATGTTTCTATACCTTATTAAGGTCCAAATCTAGAGCTGACACACTGCAGTAAACTCTTGACAAGAGATGAAATTGCATGGCTGCACCAGCCAAGGAGCCATACCTGCTTGTTTCATTTTTCTAGGGATGAGTGCTGTCATGAGAAGATCATGGTGTTCTATCAGTGAGGCAGTGGGATGCCTGGTTCCATTTGTGGAAGACCTGCACATTGGGAATACCAGCAAGTCAAGCTGAGAAAATATTAGCTGGGACAAAGATGACAAAGAAGTCTGGAAAAAAAAAAAACAGATAAAAAATGTTTATACATTGCTATTATAGTTTTAATAGCTACTACATATCAGCACTGGAGACAATTCCAGGCTATTGCTGGATTGCACTACGTAACAAGACAAATTCATTATTTAAATACACCCTTGGAAATAAATTAAATGGAATGCAAACTGATGATGTGTCCCACTCCTTCATTAAAAATAAAACAAAAAATGAAAAAAGCACATTGCACATTTGTGCATCTCAGTCATGAAATCATCTTAACAATTACCAGGTGTAAAATGCAGAACCATCAACAAAGCAAGGCAAAACCTAAGACTAGAAAACAGTTTCTCTCACACACCCATATGTACATAAGCACACTGTAACTTTTTTTTTGACTAATGTGAAAAACCTGTATCATTCATTAGAGTACAAGAACCACTCTGAATGAGAGTTTCAGCACCATTAGTAAATCAACAGGTCATACCATACACTCTACATCAGAGAGTTTTGCCCAGTACAAATTTCAGCTACAACTGTTGCTAACCTGTAAAAGTCCATACTTTCCCTCAATTCAGGATCAAAATCTGTGACTAAGCTACCCAAGACAACCATGTCTGTAAAAGCAATGTGCAACCACTATATAGTAGAAACCTAGAAGTCATTCAGGAAAGAAAAAGAGATACGTCCTGCTGCCCAAAAGTCTCAATAGTGAGAGAACAAAAAGAAGTGTATAACTGTTTCCCTTCCCCCAATACAAAAAGATGACTTTTATGAACATGCCCTTAGTGAACTTTTATGTGAACATCAATCTTTAAACATTTGTTTGAAACTATAATCAAAAAATTTATTATATACACTCTCCTATACACTTCATTAGAAAAATCTGTCAGGAGCAATGCCAAAGTTTAATTTGCATGCCATAGTTCCCATAGTCCAAGCATCTTCCCAAATTTTATTTGTCATTGCCAGCAAAACAAGCATTAGCATCACTATGAAAGCTGGTTTTCAAATTAATAGGTAACTGGTGCTTGCTTGCTTGCCTGCTTCCTTTTTTTCTTTCTATACTTATTTATTTATTTTTCTTTTTTTACACAGAAAGGAAGCTTTCAGACATCGAAAGCTGAGCTCTGCTGCTCCCCTCACAAGTTAACATGGACCAACTGCCATCTGGATGCTTGTTTTGATAGATTCAAAGATTATAGAAGAAATGCTGCATGCTTTGACTGTGGAAATATACGGAAAAAGCAGAACAACACTTGGCATTTACTGTCCCTCCTTGGTTCCATTCTGCTGATCAGACAAATAATTATTCTACAGAAATTACTGGAACCAAGCATAAAACTGTTCCACTAGCCGTTTAAGGCCCCAGTTGTTGCTGACAATTTTAATTAGGTCATTTTGATCGCAGGTGAAATATGTAGTCATTTTGTCAAGACTGCATATAGCTCAGAAGCATGCTTTTATTCTGCTTGTCCTGTATAAATGTTATCTCACTGCAAGGAGTGTAGCCACCATCACCATTAGGCTTCTGACTTGAGGCATTGTGGGAAACACCTCAACACAAAGCAAAAAAAGGCCAAAATGGTCTATTTACATAATTTAAAAAAATAAATTAAATTAAATTAAAACAAAGGAGGTAGAGGAAATCTTCAAAGGTGATACCCAGAGTAATTATCATGTAAAACACCATTAAAGCTACAATCAATTTCTAAACTCAGTTTTAATACATTCTGATACTTTTATCGTGTGTGCTGAGTGTACCTGTACCTCTGGAATGCCCCATCAAATAATGTGACCTGTAATTAATTGTTTCTGCAGATGTTTTAGGCTTCTTAGCTCTGGTCTTGCACAGCCTTCATCCCCCTGTACAGTCACCCATACGATTGAGACATTGCGGTTCCACAGTTAGCTCCCTAACTAGCTACGCAAACAGACAGTAAATATGTGACTTTTCTTGTATCATTCAAGTCCTTTAATAATCACTGCCATAGCACTCCTGAGCATTTTACAAATTCATAGCTTTCATTTTTGTGTGGCTGGTAGTTTCAGCTTCACATTAAGAGCTGGAGATAACAAAAGAGAACAAGCGGATTACCATTCAAAAAAAAGAAAAATAGGTTCTACCTTTGAGATAATGCATCTTTTATCATAAATTGTATTTCATGGAGTTATCAATTTTATTTTTTTTAACAGAAGTAGTTAATACGAACGTGATATGTTATATGACCTTATGTGGAAAACATTCTCACATTCTCTCACTAAGCAAGCATATTCAATATCAGAAGTAAAGTTGCCATGGAAGACAACTGATACAATACAATGCATTCTTGTCAAGAGATTGATTTCAGCAACATGCAAGAAACCCCTATAGCAAGTGTAATTCTGGGTCTAGGGTGAGGAATGGAAGACTAGGATGCATCTTTCACCATTCAGCAAGATCTGCTTATGATGCTCAGAACTGAAGCTGTATCTCCCCCTGCTCCCAAATTCAAATGTATCAAGGACCCATTGATGCCCTTGGACCATCAGCCCTAGACATCTTTCCCAGCACTTCCGCCACTTTCTCAATGCCATTTTGTGAAGCTGGGATAAATAGGCAGGATGATTCTGCCTTGTTATTTACCACCCATCTTTTCTGACATTTATGTTTTATCAGCAAATTCCTAACCAGATCTGCTGCTGTTTGATTTTTAATACCATTCCTTTGAGGAAGTTGTGGCTAATGCTAAAGATGTTAATTTCTTTAGATTACTTCCAGAGAAACAAAGATTGGTTCTGGACAAAAATCTTCTAAACACAAAATAGCCTCAATGAACTTTCTGGTGATCTCTGCTCCAAAGGAGATAAGAATGTTTAAAGTTCCTTGATTAAGCTAAGACACATTCAGGACTTGCTAGCGTCTACTTGTCCAAAACCAAAACAGCCCGCATAGGCCTTGATATTTGGTGTCTCTACTCCATGAATGCAACACTTGTTTTATTTCTTATAGAAGATTAAGTGATTTCACTGAAAAACAAAACTACACACGGATAACAATAATCATAGTTTATGGGTATCTTCTTCACAAAATTGCTAAAAAAATGTTTTGCCTAAATTACAGTGTAGAACACTGTCATCTGACCAGCTTTGTGTCCCCATCTAGCGCTATATGCACAGGCTTAGAAATCTGTTACTTCTTAAAGTTAATAATTGCATTGTTCAGTACAAGACCTAAAGCCTGCTTTTTTATATATTGGAATCTCACATTCACACTCTGTAATGACACAAGTGAAGCAATTGTAACAAAGTTTCAGAATGAGTTGAAATCTCACAATTAAATGGACCTGCAAAACTTGCTGTAGTCTAAGTAGGGAGACGTTCTGAGTTTTATCTATCAGGAGTTAAACATCTTTCAATCAGCTTCAATCAGGTAGCAGTATGTTTTGCATTTATAGTTCCAGTCTTAGAAAATAGCTGCTTAGAGTAAAGGAATGAGAATGAGCTATCATTTATTTTCTAGTCTACTAAAGGCTAAATCTGCTTTCTGTTTAAATTGCATCTTGTTAAGGTAGACACTGTGCTTGATGTGTAGAGCGAACAATACAGTGGGACCTTGACTTCAGCATGGACATATAGATAATGTTTTCATCTGTACTGCACTGTTAGTATCAACTGAAGGTTAGTATCAAAAACGTCTTTTCCACGAGAAGTTTGACTTATTTTCACATTACTCTTTTGCAGTATTAATATCTCCTAGAAGGAATTATAGATTATATAGAATGAAGTTTTAAGAAAAATGGTAATAAATTTCAAGTTTTTCATGGAACAAGGGGCTGTTTCAATTCATCAGATGACTATACCTCACCCAATGGGAAAGATTAATTTGAGGACATATCAGCCTTCAATATGTCTTTTCTTTGGGTTGGTACTTTGCAAGATACACAAGCTTAGTTTTTTATGTCCGTTACCAGAAAAGTAAAATCTTTTTACAGTTGCTCAGAATGAAGAAATTCTTCATTCTGGGGACTTCATCCAAGAGGGACGGGAGGCTTCTAAAATTAAAAAAAAAAAAAGAAAAAAAGTATTGGATTCTGTCAGCCCAGACCATTTACTGATTGTGAACAGGCTCAGTTAACCACGAAACACCCTGTGCAGCATTAGAAATGACACCAGTCACAACGAAATCAAGCCCAAATCTGAATACACTGTTTATAGAGACCTTCAAATTTTACAGCTATCACATGGCAAATATTTTTATTTGGTTTTAATAAAGTGTGAGGTTTTCAGCTTGTATCCATTCATTGTGGTTTTTAGTAGCTTTGTCCATATATACTTATTCTTCCGACTTGTAAGAATCCACAGACAGAGAAAAATCCAATACTATAATCCTATCATTGCAATATAACTCTCATTTGCAATTCAGGTGTAAGCCTGAATATGAGCAAGTTAACTTACTGAAACACAGTTATTGCAACTATATATTTTTCTGGTGCTCGCAATATGAAGGTCAGCAGATAGTACTTAAATTTAGATTTTGGCATTCAACATCTTTCTGCAGTCTCTGCTCAGGCATAGAAAAGTGTATCACCATACACTTGATATCAGCGTATTATCAGGGATATATATTTGTTTGTTTGGGGTTTTTTGTGGCTTGTTTTTAATTCAGTAACAAAAAAGGATTATTTTTTTCTGTTTGCACCTGTAATAAGCCTTTTACCCACCAAGCCTCTAATCACTATCGCTTCCAAGTAGTAACAGTAATGAGATAACAGTCAAGTATCAAGACCTAAAAAGATACCTAAGTATTGCAAATGCTTTGATCATTCATGGGCCTTTAAATCTATCATGCACGCAGGGATTTAAGAAATTCTGTTTCTAAATGTAGAACATTTAGTAATCCACTTACTCTTTTTTTCTTCCAGAATTGTTTTAGAGGTGGGCTGTGTTTTCCTCATCTCTGTTTTTAAATACCGATACACAATTTTTTCTGTGAATTATCTTCCTTGTTACTGATGACAACCTCTTACCTACAGACCTAAGAAAACTTACCCACTTTCCTTAATTCATTTAGGTTTCAACTCCTTAACATAATCCTACACATATTGGGAAAAGAATTACAGAATTAGGATTAGTACCATGCCTTGTTTAATTTCATTTCCCACTGAAGCATCAAGGAAAAAAGTTGCCTGTGTCTGAAGGGGTGTATTCGGTTATTTCTCCCTTTTTGGTCATTATTTGCAAAAAGCATATCAACACCTCTGCTTTAAGGATAGTTTCTGATCCTATTAGTTTTAATGGGAACAAGAACACATTCTTGTCTATCAGCAGTCTTCTAACTCATTCTCATTCTCCACTTTCCTACTAATCATAACTGGATACACACTCACTGATCACACCTACGAAAACGAAACGTGACCACAGGCCCTTTGTAAGCTCTCCCACCTTTCACTGCTGTTGCACAAACCCTGCCCAACATCTCTCTCGCTCTGGGCCCTCACCACACTTCAGAAGCTTTTCCCAGCTGCAAGTTGTTAATAGCCCATGAGGAAGGAGGGAATGATTTCGTTATGCGGCTGTTTTGGGTAGATGAAGATTTTTTCACTGCCTGTGATATGGAAGATGAAACTGCTTGGCTGCAATATGCATTTCCAAATTTTAACAATGTTGTCACAGAACTACTCTGACTGTTCTTTAGAATATATTTGAATCGTTACTCCATTCACTTCTATATTCTGCCTTTTTTTTCATGTGTCCAATATTCTGTTACAGGTAACCACACCCATTTGGGACTGGGCCCAGGGGATTTCTCCTGTCCCAGAGAGACTGGTGCATTTCTGTGTTTCCAGCCTGTAGTGAGGCTGAGAGCACGTATTCCCAAATAGGTGGAAACACACAATACACACAAGACAAACAGCGTACATATGACCAGCCACACAGATTGAGACAGACAGAGAGTACTGCCTTTACCTGCACCCACGCAAACACAGGGCTCACATAAACATCAATGGTGGATGACTTGATCCTGGTTTTCCTCTCCAGCTGAGCAAGACTGGAGTTTTCTAGCAGCAGTATGCCCACACATACACACGTATCCATCTCTCAGGTATCTGGTGTTGGATACAGCTGATCCAGTGGCTGGAACACGCACCCTGGTGTCCTGCAGTTGTTGTCCCCTAGACCCGCAATCCCCTCAGACCCATGATCCAGCTCTAGTGGAAGGTACGCAAACCTCTCACCCTACTTTTCTGCTAGTCCAACTGGATATTTGCTAGTGTTCACATATGCATACACAGAGGACAGAGAGTGCACTCTCACAGAACATAGAATTAGGATTGAATGAGAATATACGACAAACTGCAGTTCAAGAACAAGAGCTCTGTCACACAAGTTTACAGATCAGCAAGCTGTTTAAACATGACCAGACTTCTTTATCCTCTCTTCCCTTTATTTTTCCATGCCTGTTCCTCTCCAATCCACCAAGATCCCTCCTTTTCCCTACCTTTGCTCTTTCCCCTAAGCACCCCATAGTATACTACACACATCTCAAAAATTCCCTTCCATAAAATCCCCAAAATTATCACTGCCCCATTGCAAATTGTTCTTTCCCATAGTAAATCCTATCCCCCTGTAAGCAATAACCCCTGTCAGTTTAAATGGTACTCTAGGGAGAGCACTTCTGTCCTTGTGTAATTGTGGTGGGTTTCACACCAGGAGCAGTGATCTAGTCGTTCTCCTTGGCTGGCTGTAGGAGGAACCAACTGAGCGTTCTCCATTCTCCCTGATCAGGCGTTACTATTCCTCTGATCCTTCCTGGCTGTTTGTGTTTAATTTGCTTAGTATACGGTCAGATAACTTAATATATCCTACCACCACTAAACTGTATACCTTTTTCCCCACAGTCACCAGCTTTAAACACAACTATGTCAACCTTGCAGCTGGTGGAAGGTGCTCTTGCTGTAGGCTGAGAAGGCAGCTCCTCCTCCTGTATGTGCTGGTGCTACAGTGGGCACAAATTGACCCAATAGGTTTGGTTTTTTCCCCAGGCTCCTTTATTTTATTGATCAGATATTGAATATCAAAAAAACCCACCATGCCATAGGATTTTACTGGCATAGGCTTCTTACCTCTGACATATCTACCTGTTACACCATGGCACTTTAGCTGCAAGTTTGGAAGGGTTTTATGAAGGCTGTCAAAGCTGGCTGCAGCATGTCAGAATCACATTAAGTCCTATTAAATTTCAGGAGGTTTTTTTGAGTGTAAGCTTTAGAGTTTGACCAGCCATGATTATTTATTTAAGATTAGAAATAAAATTTGTTCAATGGAAGCTAGTCCTGGCATTTCTATTTTTCGTTTTGTCAGGTTTTGTATAAAGGCAAGACCAAACAGCTAAAGTTCCACCACCCAATTCGCTGTCCTACCCAGAATCTTCCTCTTACACTCTGTCTTTTATTCCTAATTTACTTTATTGATCAGGATAATTATTTTACTGCTGAGGAGTCTGACTCTTTGGCAGAACATACATCACTAAAGCTACACAAGTTTATGGTTTACGATCAACTAAGGGACTTTATTTAACTTATTCCAAGGTTGAAAAAGACCTTGTGAGAAGGTCTTTTACACTTATTTTCATGAACACATCCTGGAATAAACTACTGCTATATCTATCTAGTGCAGACAGGGATTCTGGCTTGAAAATAGTTCTTCAAACTGAATCTGCAAAAACAAATCTACTTATTTTACATATTTTTTTAATTTCATAGTGGCTTTAAAAAAATTAGTGTTATAAAATGAGATTAAGTTCTATAAATTAGGGTTTCAATATTTACTGTCTCCACAAAAAAAATTATTTAAATAACCATACCTAGAATAACATATAATATTTATGATTCATTCAAGTGAAATCCTATGTCTAACTCAGTTTATACAGCATTGTATAAACAGATTTACAAAAAAAAAAAATCAAGCTGGTGCAAAGACCAATATAATTATGTTTCACCAGATTCAGTACAATACAGTGTCCACCGCACTCCGGAAATCCTTGGACTATTGTTGAAAGTAGTAATTTTTGCTAAGAAAATATTACAGACATTCAGAAAATATTAAGAAAATACCATAATAACAACAATGATTTTAAAATAATAAAACTACCAGTTTTGGGGGTGAAAAAAACAGGAACCAAATACCTGAAACACACTTATGTCAGGGTCTAGTTTCATATTTAGATTTGTGTTATAAGTGTTGCTCAAAAACTCCTTGTTACAAATAGACCAGCCATCACATTCAGAATTATTTCACCTATAAAAGAACAATGGTATAAATGATCATTCCCATCAAGTTTGCATGGAAAAATACTTGAGTTGGTATATACAACTACACTTTTCTAGAAAACTTGTTTGAATTTGCATGTAATCAACACTTAAAAATTAATTTCTGTACTTGCTCTTTTCATATGTTTCTTTTAGTGTGTCCTTTTTCTTGAGTATCTGCAGCAGTTTTCCACACAAAAAATGCATGTATATAAAAAGGGCAGCAGTAGCGTCCCTTCCATTCTCCATTTCACTAATGCTATTGAAGACAAAATTGCAAAACTGTAGAGAACTTTATTCCTAAATATAAAACAGAAACAATACTACAATTTAAAAGTAAACTTTCAAATATATATATTTCATGCAGCTTTTAAGTAATCAACTGACTGAAAGGGTGGTTTTATCACACTTGTTTCAATGTTTTAACTACTTACTACAAAAAGGGAAAAACTTCCGAGATGTGAAAAATGTCAGCCAAACTGTTCTCACTGCACACACTTTGAGAAAAACATGTGTACTCAAATGTCAGAATCACAGAATTATAGAATCATAAAATCATAGAATGGTTTGGGTTGGAAAGGACCTTAAAGATCATCTAGTTCCACCCCCCCCTGCCATGGGCAGGGACACCTCCCACTAGATCAGGTTGCTCAGAGCCCCATCCAGCCTGGCCTTAAAAACTTCCAGGGATGGGGCTTCCACAGCCTCCCTGGGCAACCTGTTCCAATGTCTCACCACCCTCATGGTGAAGAACTTCTTCCTAACGTCCATTCTGAATCGACCCATCTCTAGTTTTAATCCATTCCCTCTAGTCCTACCATTACCTGATATCCTAAAAAGTCCCTCACCAGCTTTCTTGTAGGCCCCCTTAAGATACTGGTAGGCCACAATAAGGTCTCCTCGGAGCCTTCTTTTCTCCAGACTGAACTATCCCAACTCTTTCAGTCTGTCTTCATAGGAGAGGTGCTCCAGCCCTCTGATCATCCTCGTGGCCCTTCTCTGGACACATTCCAGCACGTCAATATCTTTCTTGTAGTAGGGGGTCCAGAACTGGATGCAGTACTCCAGATGGGGTCTCACCAGAGCAGAGTAGAGGGGGAGAATCACCTCCCTCAACCTGCTGGCCACGTTTCTCTTGATGCAGCTCAGAATACGGTTGGCTTTCTGGGCTGCAAGTGCACACTGACGGCGCATGTTGAGCCTCTTGTCCACCAGTGCCCCCAAGTCCTTTTCTTCAGGGCTGCTCTCAAGCCAGTCACTGCCCAGCCTATATTGGTGCTTGGGATTGCCCCGACCCAGATGGAGGACCTTGCACTTGGTCTTGTTGAACTTCATGAGTTTGGCATGGGCCCACCTCTCCAGCCTGTCAAGGTCCCTCTGGATGGCATCCCTTCCCTCCAGTGTGTCAGCCGCCTCACACAGCTTGGTGTCGTCGGCAAACTTGCTGAGGGTGCACTCTATGCCATTGTCCATGTTGCTGACGAAGATGTTAAACAAGACTGGTCCCAGTACTGATCCTTGAGGGACTCCACTTGTCACTGGCCTACACTTGGACATGGACCCATTGACAGCCACTCTTTGGGTGCGGCTGTCAAGCCAGTTCTTTATCCACTGAATTGTCCATCCATCAAAACCATATTTTATCAGCTTGGAGACCAGGATGTCATGCAGGACAGTGCCAAAGGCTTTGCTCAGGTCCAGGTAAATGACGTCAGTTGCTCTCCCCTTGTCTATTGATGCTGTGACCTCTCATAGAAGGCCACCAGGTTTGTCAGGCATGATTTGCCCTTGGTGAAGCCGTGTTGATTGTACCCAATCACCTCTTTGTTATTCCTCTGCCTCAGCAGTGCCTCCAGGAGGATCTGCTCCATAATCTTACCAGGCACGGAGGTGAGACGGACTGATATGTTCATGGTATTCCATCTTCTACCAAGGTAACTTGCCTCTCTCACAAAAACAATGCAAAAAATACTGATAGCATTAAAGTGTGCATGCAGTCAGATTGTCTAACGAAGACTTATGCTTCAAGCTCAGAGCACAAGTACACAGTTTCATCTCGGGTGTGCCAATTATTTCATAATTATGACAATGAAATGCACTAGGAGTTAGAGATCTCCACCACGAGAGTGGTAGGTACCACCGTCATTTGTAAAAATGCTTACATTGAGGAGTTCAGGCGCAGTGTTCTGCCAACTTCAAAGATGCCCAAGAACAGTGTGTAGAAGGCAGCTGCATGGTGGAAGGAAGGCACCAGTCGTAAGATGGCATTTCAGAGCAAGCCGTCTGTGCTACCATTATTACAGAGCACTCTGTTGGCAACTGCAATCACGAGTTTGTACGTGTTAAGATTCCAATATTGCAAGGTATATTTAAGCTTTTTATGGCCAGCTAACAGCTGTTGCAGTTGAGAGGTGTGAGTCATTTCTCAGCTATACAAACACAGTGTATAACATACAAAAATTCACCCAGTATAGCCTTCTGCAAAGAGCTCCCAAATGAATTGGGTAGTAGAACAAAAACTGAGTAAATGACATTCACGTGGGCTTCCAGCAGGCCAATTTAAGATGAAGTGGGTGATACCACCTGAAGATGGTCAGGCCAAGAAGCTGAATACAAGCTGCTGCTACAAATCCTCTGAGAAACCATTATAACTTCCCCAGAGGCATAATTTCAAAGTGCTGTTGTTCCTGCTATCAGTTATGGGCAGGAGGTCATTTTGCACACCATGTTGCCACTTTGGTGAGTGAAACAGCCTTAAGGCAAGTTCTCCCATTCAAAATTCATGAATGCATTAAATGTGGGATCAGACCAGCACTACCTGAATCCAGAAAAGCTTTCGTTCATGTTTACCCATTTCCCTAGTAACTGTCATATAGAGATTTTTTAATACATATGATTTTCAGATCTTTCTTATTTCCCTATGAATATCCCTTTTTTTTTTTTTTTGGTTCTGTTCTGCTTCTTTCAAGACATCTGCAACATCATAAAAAAATCTGTAAAGACTAATAAATGAAAGGAACATATAAAATTTCCAGCTTGATTATAGATTTTCCTACAGATATCCAATGGGAAAGAGATCACTTAATAGCTCTGTGCATTAGTTTTCATGTCAGAATATTATTGTTCGCAATTTTCCTCATAAATCACAAATAATACCCCACCGCACACCTATGAAGTCATATCATTTGAGCCACAGATCCATTCAAACAGTCCCCCTTCTCATGCTCCCACACCGTCAACAGCCTATCACAGCTTACACACCTTTTTTAATCCTGCACAAACTGTGTAGCTAAAAAACACAACAGTAACCTAGAGCCAACCCCTAGTTTTGCATGACAAAACCAACACAAACAACCCAAAACTCAGTGAGGTCTGTAATATATTTCTCAAAAGAGCTCTTCATACATGAGAATATGCTTTGCATTAGGGCTGTGGGTTCTAAATACTTCTAAAGTTTGTGAGCAGCCTGATCTCAGGCTGAGAGACACAGGAATAACAATTACAAGACTATACTAATTACGATCATTTTAACTGCAGTGTCGTCACTGCCAGAAGTAATGTAAAATATAGCAGCTGTAAAACATCTTCAATCTAGTAAGTGTACATTCCTTTTTGCATTCTTTCTAGTAGACTGCTTTCCTAACATTACATTGTCTTAGTTGATATTTAGATGGTATTTCAAATTCTCGGCAGATACAAGAGGGTTTAAGCTCATTTATTAGAACACATTTCTGACTTGAATTAATATTGTTATTCATCTAAGACTCTTGGATCTAACAGTCATCTATAATTCATGAAGTACTCCCTATTCCACTGACTATAACTGCTGCAACAGTAAAAAGTACCCACCGATTATTGCACACAACATCCAAAAAATAAAATGGAAAAAAAAAGAAAAAAAGTCCAGGACACATAAAGAAGAAAAGACTCACAGAAAGAGAAAAGCAGAATGTACCCTTCACTGCTATTCATCGTGAACATGCCAACCCTATAATACCCCAACAGAAATTGTTGTGGTTGTGTTTTGTTTTTTTTTTTTTGGGGGGGGGGAAGTGTGCGGGACTGGGTAGAAGTTAAACACATGCAACACACTAAAATACTTGTCCCACTACTTAACAGTTAATCCTTTTCCCCTGTGATAGGCTCAAAACCTTGTTTATGGGCAAAGAAGAAGACTGTAAAGAATGACCACCAATTATAAAGAAAGATGAACTGATGTCAACACAAGGGGGACTGGAGGGTAAAGTTTGTTTTGGATATATGGCTGCATGATTTATCTCCGCCTTCCCTGAGATAATTAGTAGACAGTAATGTCTTCCTGATGTGTGACCAACCTGGAGCGTGGAGGGGAAAGCGGGTACATGGCTCAGCCCAACATGAAGTATAAAACTGGACAACTAATAAAACAGTCTTTGAAAAAACCAACAAGTTTCAGCTGACTTCAGCCCACATACTCCTTCCCAGCAACTGGGGACACACAGCAGTGTGTCCTCCATTAAATACTCCAATGGGGGTCCTTCCCACAGACTGTGGTTCTTCATGAACTGCTCCAACATGGGTCCCTTCCATGGGATGCAGTCCTTCAGGAGCAGACTGCTCCAACGTGGGATCCCCACAGGGTCACGAGTCCTGCCAGCAAACCTGCTCCAGTGTGGGGTTCTCCATGGGCTGCAGGTGGACATCTGCTTCACTGTTAACATCTACGGGCTGCAGGGGAACCTCTGCTCCAGTGCCTGGAGCACATCCTCCCCCTCCTTCACTGACCTTGGCATCTGCAGAGTTGTTGCTCTCACATCTTCTCACTCCTCTCTTCTGACTGCTGCTGTTGTTGAGCAGTATTTCTTTCTTAAATATGTTATCACAGAGGTGCTACCACTGTTGCTGATGGGCTCGGATTTGGCCAGCAGCAGGTCCGTCTTGGAGCCAGCTGGAATTGGCTCTATCAGACGTGGGGGAAGCTTCTAGCAGCTTCTCGCATAAGGCATCCCTGTAGCCCTCCCTGGATGGAACCTTCTCCAGATACCTCCAACAGGCCTCAGGCCTGCAGGACTTGCTTCTCATAGGGACTTTAACCCTCCTGGGAAATCAACACAGCAGCACAGACCACAGTGACCATAAGGCTGTAGAGTTTCAGATCTAATGGACGTGAGGCAGACAAGCAGCACAAAGAAGACCCAGGACTTCAGAAAAGCAGATATCTTCTTGCCAAGGGAACAGTGAGGAGGGATCTCATGGGTATCTGCCTTGGAAAGCAAAGGAGCTCAGGAGTTTTGGGAGATTTTTGGAGACAGCCTTCTTGAACCACAAGGACAACCCTTTTCTGTAAGTGGGAAAAGGATCAGGCATAAAAAGAAAGCAGCCTGGAACAAGAAAACTGTACCTCAGAGGCACGTGAAGAATAGAAAAGGGGACAGATTCTCAAAGGGAATGTAGAAATATCAGTTGGATGATGTGCAGTCAGGTGCAGCTAGGAATGTGGAAGCTTTGCTGGAGCAGAGAAAACTGGCAAGATATGTCAAGAATAACATGAAAGGCATCTAGAGCTATCTGAGTAGGAAGTAGTAGTACAAGGAAGATGGAGGACTGCTGCTGAATGGGGCTGGCTAGTTGTCCTGGTTTGAGGTAAAACAGAACCAATTTTCTGATTTGTAATTTTACTTTTTAGCTGGGCCTCTTCTAACTGACTAAAGTCTGAAATTAACAGCGTATTATTCAGAAACTGTTCACTCTCAGAGTGATAAGCCCTGATTATACCAAGGAATGGTATGCACAGAGGCTCTTGCTTATACTTATTGCTATAACAACCAAGGGCAGCTAACTTCTCTGTTTGTCCCGTTAGAGGGTTGGAAGTGGAGAAGCATAGAGGGGTCACACCTATAGGGAGGAGCGGACAGGACAGGTGACCCAAAACTGACCAACAGGGTATTCCATCCCATATGCATCACGCTCAGTATAAGAGCTAAGGGGCAAGGGGGGCTCTGGCTGGCGTTTTCTTCAATGGCCGACGTCTGAGGAGGACCCTGTCTGTTCGTCTGCCTTCGATCGCGATCCGAGCACTCCTGACTCTAGTTCCGGAATTCAGCTCCTGTCCGTCGCTGACTCCAGTCTGGGACTTTCCCTGTGTCTGCTGGTGACGCGATCGTCATCCTGGGAGCTGGATACGGTTTTGTATATATAGTATACTTTTTTTTTTTAATTACTATTTTCTTATTATTTCTTATTTCCTTATTTATTATTATTTTCATTAAAGTAGTTTAGTTCTTTTTCTAAACTCGAAAATCTCCTTATCTCTTCCTCTCCTCTCTGAGGAGAGAAGGGGGGGAGGGCCATCTGTCGTTCCGATTGGCCAAATCGGCCAAAACCACAACACTAGTTAGTTACAAATGGCACCGCAGAGGCTGGGGTAGCCAATGCCTTCTTCACCTTGGTCTTCATGAGTAAGGTCAGTAAGGAAGTCTCCACACCAAGGAGCAGTGGCAAAGAAAATGGTGCACCATTAGTAGCAGAGAAGGGTCAAGTTAGGGACCATCTGTACAGATAAGATACATACAAATCCACAGGACCTGACAGGATACATCTGGGGGAGCTGAGCAAATTGTCTGGCATCATTACAAAACAATCCCTCTCATCTCTGAAAGGTCACTGGAATCAAGGGAAGTCCAGATGCCTGGAAAAGAGCAATTGTTTTGCCCATCTGCAAACAGGACAAAAAGAGAGATCCAGGCAACTGAAGTCTGTCAGCCCCACTCCATTTCGTGGCAAAACAGAGGAAAGGTCCTCAGGAAAGCTATTGACAGTAACACAATGGACAAGAAGGTGACTGGGAGAAGCCAACATGGGTTTACCAAGGGTAAACCTTGCTTGACCAATTTGGTTGCCTTCTGTGATGAAACAGCTTGCTGAGTGGATGAGGGACGAGCCGTGGATGTCATTTGCCTTGATTTTGGTAAGGCTTTTGACACCTTCACACACAACATCCTTGTGAACAAGCTGTCAAGCTCTGAACTGGATAGATGAACTACAAGATGGGTTGAAAATGGCCTAGGCTACTGAACTCAAAGGGTTGTAATGAATGGCTCAAACTGGCAAACATCAGGCATGGAGATACCAGAGAACAGAGGCTGGTACTCCTACTACTTAATCTTTATAAATGATCTGGATGATTGGATTAAATGCATGATCACAAATTGTGTAGATGACAACAAAGTGGCAGGAGAGTTAGATATTGTGAAAGGATAAAACACTATATGGAGAGACAATAACAGGCTGGACAATAGGGACAACAAGAAAGACTTTTCTGTCTTTCAAGCAGCATTGGAATCCAAAAGAGAGTCAAGGTACAGCTGGTCCTGCTGCTTCATGGGCAGGCAACCCAGTGACAAAGGATATGGAGAAGGCAAAGTGCCACAAGGTTTTGGTGAAGAAGGTCTACTCTGAGGCTGACGAGGTGCCTAAGCCTGGCTGCAGAGTTAGGAGCACTGAAGCATGATCCCAAAACACTGTAACTCCCCTAAGAGAAAGGAAGGTCAAACCTCTTCAGCAAACTAGATGATCCTCAACTGCAGGGGACCTTAAGGCAGGCATTCAAGGGGGCTGAGAGAGCTGTCCCATTGCACTGCAAGGAGTCTTTCTCAGCTATCCGTTCTCTTCAGCTACCCTGGGAAGTCCAGGAGAGGACACAGGCAGGGTCTTCTTGCAGCTTGACATTGAAAGCACAAGAGACAACAACCCTAGCTCCACTAAGGGGGGGACTGTGCTTCTCATCATTTTCCCAGGAAGAGAATCCTGTTATTTGATGATTTTCTAGAAATCCCTGTCATGTCAGCACAGATGCAAATGAAAACCATGACGGCATTTTATTCTCTAACACACAGAATCAAGAAACTAAATTCCCATATTTGAGAAAATGGACATGAAGTAGTCAAGCAAGAACACACTTCATTAGCTACCTCTGGGGTTCATTCCCAAAGTCTTTTCTGTGCTTCATTTGGCTATGAGCTGACGAGAGGGATTCTGTGTTTCTCAGATCTGAAGTCTGATTCATCAGAAAATACACATCTCTCTGGCACCGTCTCCCAGATTGTAACCTCTAGCTTGAAGATTTCTTTGTTGGAATTCTCCTTAATGTAAATATATCCACCAGAATTTTCTATAACCCAAAGTGCCCTTGATAAATGTGATCAGGATATTGACTTATGAATCTCCTGCTAATGTGAGGCCACCTGACAGAGTGATAGTGACATGCAGAAATATTTTTGAAATGCTAACTGCCTGTTTAACTGGCCTCTATTATCAGTTCGCTTGCCAGGACACTTTTCCTATGGGGCAGATGTATTCCTTCTGGTCAAACTGGTGAGAAAAGGAGACGTTAATCACCTCTCAGTTTATGGGTCTCAGTACATACGCTTTTCATGTCATAAAACTCCAGAAGTAGTTATACAAACACATCAATGATACAAAATTCAGCTAATTACAAATTTTATAGTGAGACTAAATATAATGGGATGGAAATGACTTATTATATGGGATGACTGAATCATGGAAATAGCTGCTCAGGACTCTCCAACTCATTAAAGAGCCATCTCTTTGGGAAACTGAACAGGCTGCAGAGAAAGCTGTCTAGAAGACAGGAATTAGATCCCTGTGTAGTTAGTTTCAGAAAGGAACAGGGAGCTTTGACAGGGCTCTCCTGTCCCCCTGACAGCACCAGGGAGCAGCATGCCATGAAAATTGAGAAACAAGCAGGCTGGCCAGTTTCTCCCAAGAGCAGAGACAAAAATCAATATGTTCCCATCAAAACATTTCCTCAGAATCAGAAAAAGGTTTTCTTATGGAAGGTTTTCAGTGGTTCTTCCTAAAATGCCAGGCTATTAATAAATTTGTCAACTGTGTCCTTGGTGTTTTCACAAAAACGAATTCCAAAAAGTCTTTATTGTACTTATTCCCTTCTCTCCTTCTGTTTTTTTTACCCTTCCTTCCTGGATCTTGAAGTTGAAAGAACACTATTCTGTGTAAAATGATTCATAAATATTAATCAGAGGAAATACATGGGGAAGGACTGCACAGTTAATGATTGCTTAGAGAAGGATCCATTTTATGGGAAAATTAAATTATTTTATTGCATTATTATTATAAGTTGTTAAAACTATAATTAATTTTCATAAGAATTGTAGCAACAGTAAATTAATGTCAAAATGTGTTGGCTTTGCAGTTTTTAATACAGAACAAGAACAATACACTGGGAAAAATAGCCTCTTCAATACCAAAATGTGGTTTTTGCTAAGAGAAACAAAATTTTTACATAGACACTCATGAAAACACAATGATGACCAATAGTTAGGACCATCCTGAAAGTATATTTGGCTTTTTGCTGATGGAAACAGAGACATATAACTAATAATATAACAATTAGCCCAGTTTGCTGCATAACAGCAGTGTTATGTAGTTAGGTCTCCAAGGGTGCTTTATTACAGCACTCTGAGGTGTGGAAGTTTCTAGAACAAAGCAGCAGAAGAAATACAATATCCTGTTTTCAATGAATGTATTAAAAGTGCTGTTTTGTAAATCTTGAGTAATAAAGGAAAACAGCTAAACAGCAAGAAATTTTTCTTTACTCAGTCAACCACTGTTCTCACTCAAATTCTAAGCCATCAAGCCAGGTCATAGCTCCCATTAGCAAGCACACACTCTCCTCAGCCTCATCGACCTACTGTACATCAAAAATGATGCTCATTTACATTGCCACATACAGTAACCCTGTTCATATTGGGAAATTAACCTGCAGAGAACACGTTATGGTGCACAAAGAAATAAGAAAGAGCGTGATACATCAAACAGCTAGTCATTCTGAAAGAGGTCTGTTTCTAAAACTCCTCTCAGTAGTGAATAAAGATAAATTTAGGAAACTCTTCTATTTACAGATAGCATGGTATTAATTTCCAGACCAGAAGGTAAGAAGCACTTCTGGAAGCAATATCCACCCAAGATTCATAATTTCCTTGTTTGCTGACAGAAAATACTGAAAGAAAGGGAAGGAAGAAGAGGATGCAATATTAGGATATGTTTAAAGATTTAAAGTTTGGCAGAGAGACAAAAAAAAAACAAGAATGCAGAGGCAAAGAGAAGGAATTAAATGCATGGATGAGTTTAAGGAAAAATCAGAAGGACAATTGGCAGCTTGTTATGCTACTATAAACAGACAACTCTCAAGCATCCAGGCTGAAAATGCAGTTGCTCTGCCACAGTACATACCATCTATGCTCATATTTTGCATTTCCACTGAGAATAGACTCCATTTTTTCTTCCTTAAACTTCATTTTAAAAGCTGAAGTGTAATTCCTGTGTCATACAAAAATTTCCAAAGAAAAGTAAGGGAAAGACTCACGCTTGCATAGTTGGTTTGAGAGGTTTTTTTCCAGTTTAATAACTGAAAATCGTCTTTCAGCAATTTCAGCATTGCAAAGTCGTCTTATAAAATCCTTCACTATCTGTTAAAATCTGATATGTGATTGGACATGTGGTGGGAGTACAAATGCAGACAGTTCAAATCAGGTTATCTCAGCTCAAATCAGTTAATTCAAGTTCAACAGCTTGACAAGGTTCATCTCACTTTAGAATAGGATGACAGAATAGGGATGACCTTAGGACAGGACAATTTTTAATGGTAATGTCTGAGTACAGAAGTAATACTGTATTTGAAAATATACCAGCTTGGACATAGCATACAAGGACTATTTACATTTTGCATATGGTCCCTCTTATTGCTCTGAGAAGGAACAGGAATTAAGCAGACAAATCTGGGAATACTTAGTTGAAGATCTCCCTGATGCAGATGTACTTACGTCAGCAGCTACAAAGACTTTCAACTTCTGTGATTTTTATGACCCCAAATGCATCAAGGATTTTTAACAACTTCTATCTAAATTCAGATTGACTCCCAAAACTACCCACTCCAGCTGTAAGCCAAAAGCCCTTTATTACCAGCCAGTGCAGAACTGCCCATTGGCTGTCAAAATGTATATTGAGAGATAAAATACTTTGAGATGGAAGTGTCATTTATCTATTGTATTCCCACTGGATATAATAGGAAACAAGCATGCTACCAATGTCACTTTATGGCAGTGGTGTCAGTTCCACCACTATCTGACGTACTTAATGCCTATCCATCTAATTAATGCAGCAGGTTAAAGGAATAAACAAAACATTGAGAAAAATGTCTATTTGCTCTGGACATTTTTGCATGTTTGAGCTAATCTAAACAAAAGGTAAAGAAGGCATATTTCAGTCAGTATTCTGATCACAAGAACCGTTAATTTAATTTTCTTAGAATTTAGGAGTTGAGAAAAATGCAGCTATATCTTACAGAAACAAATGATTATATGTAGATTTTTTTTTCTGCATTGAATGCAGTGTGAAGCATTGAAACTATGTCGTGGTTTTGGCCAAAATGGCCAATGACTGGCAACAGCTGCTCTCCCCCCACCTCTTGCTCCAAGGAGAGTAGGAGGAGAGATAAAGAGATTTACAAGTTTAGAACGAACTAAACTACTTTAATGAAATATTAATAATAAAATAAAAAGGAAATAATAGAATAGATACAGTACATACAAAACCATATTAAGCTCCCAGGATGATGTCACTGGCAGGCACCGGGGAAGTCCCAGACTGGACTCGGTGACAGACAGGAACTGGATTCTGGGGCTGCATTCAGGAACCCACGGATTGGGA
>VYZM01006834.1:18814-80817 GCA_013398915.1 Dromas ardeola
GGGGTCACAAGTCCTGCCAGCAAACCCACTCCAGCGTGGGTTCCTCAGGTCCTGCCAGGAGCTTGCTCCAGCATGGGCTTCCCATGGGGTCACAGCCTTCTTCGGGCATCCACCTGCGTGGGGTCCTCCATGGGCTGCAGGTGGATATCTGTTCCACTGCCAACTTCCATGGGCCGCAGGGGGACAGCCTGCCTCACCATGGTCTTCACCATGGGCTGCAGGGGAATCTCTGCTCCAGCACCCGGAGCACCTCTTTCCCCTCCTTCTTCACTGACCTTGCCCTCTGCAGAGTTGTTTCTCTTACGTATTCTCACTCTTCTCTTCTGGCTGCAGTTGCTGGTGAATTTTTTTCCCCCTTCTTAAATATGTTATCCCAGAGGCACTTCCACCATCGCTGACTGGCTCGACCTTGGCCAGCGGCCGGTCCGTCTTGGAGCCAGCTGGCATTGACTCTATTGGACATGGGGGAAGCTTCTCACAGAAGCCACCCGCTACCAAAACCTTGCCATGCAAACCCAATACAATTGGAAATGGGTATATGCTACCTCTTCCAGAAGCCAGGGCAATTGCAATATACAGACTTGGTAGTCCTAGCTGCTGAAGGAGAAACTGAGAATTAAAAGCAGATTGGTCACATCCCAGTGTTCAAAGAACAGCCTGACAGGAAGAGAAATACGGGAGTTTTGAAGGGAAACCTCAAAGGGTATTGAACATGTGTTAACCCTGTGTCTGAAAGCTGTGGAGAGGACAGAGTGTCTTCCCTTTGGTGGACAGGGAGAAGAGCAGCCAGAACACATCTCACAAACACAAAACACATTAGTCACAGATTATTTTTGTGTAAATGGTGGAAAAGAAGGGATGAGGGTGTGATTGAACTTTACCAACCTTGCATTGGTAAGGAGTGGACAAGTGAATGGGACCAAATGTTCTTTGATTAAGGACTAGCCTCGTCTGTCAGCAGCAGTGTAGTACAAGTCCTAGAAATGCTAAGTGGTAACCTCGACTGCAGTAAGAAACCTTATTGTCTGTTCTGGGTTCTGTACGTAGATTGCTTTTTGAAGACTTCTCAGGGAGGTGATCTGTGTAATGGTTTTGAGGCAACTTGGTCTGAAGCTGCAGAGAGCAGCAGCTTTGATAAAATTTTCTCTTCCCTGCTCAAAGCTGTAATCACTTCAGCTGGCTACAGGCCATTGACCAGTGCAGTCCTGACCACCTGGAGGTAGCCAAGCTGCACTTTGGATTCCTCAAGGACTTTACTTACTGGAAGTCAAGGTGCATAATCAGAAGTGGGGTGTGCAAACCTGTTGGCCTATTAACTGAACAACTAAGAGGGAGAACTGTTGACAAAGGGGACAGAAGAAAAGTTTTATTTAATGGATATTTTTAAGGTATTTACTTGGTGGTGCTCCCAGCTTCTTCTGTGCTCTTCTCAGAACTCCAAGGACATAACTGAGTTTCACCAGATGCATTGATAGAGTTCAAACCAGTGTTATGTAAGTCTCCAGGAGGACTCCTTTGGTAATTGAACATGGCCTTTTGAGCCGCTGGCAAAGTCTAGCAGAAGAATATAACCCAGCAGCCACCCACACTCTTAGCTGGGGATCTAAGTGAATGTTGATGAGAAGGGGAGTAGGTGGATAAATCTCCATGAGATTGAAAGTCTCAGCAGGAGCTGGCATGGAGTACTCTGGAAGGAGCTGCTGTTGCCTAGAGCAATGGTGCTTTGAAGGAGTTGAGCTGAGAGACGTGGTCGTCCCACTGCTGCTGGCATCCCAGGCTTTGTCCAGATTCTGATTATGAGAACAGTTTTAGATCTTTTTGATCTAAAATTGCTGTCAAGCAAAAGGAATGATGCTCAGTCTGTGCTAAGTGGCTCAAGTTAGGTGATACTAATAGAATTTCTAGCTGTGAAATAACCACTTTGTTCCTACTCTCTGTTCAAATGATACATTAGCACCCTTTCCAGGGGACAGGCGCATGCAATGGAAATACCTCACAGTCATGTGAAATGTTTCCCTTAATGAAGCAGCACAAATTTCCTAATAATAGAGATAGATGCTTGCTACATAAACCCTAACTCACACACAGTGGTGGAGGGGAATGTGTGGTAACTGAAAAGTGCAAGCATGAAAAATATTTTATGCTTTGTATTGTCTTTTCCTTGAGTACTTCCACAACACTTTGCAAGCATTACCCGTGACTCATGCGTCTTCTCTAGGACAGCAAAACAGTAGACAAGGACAATGAGACATGATACTGTTAAGGAACTTGTCTTACAATGAATTATAGATATGATGAAGAGAGGAACCCAGGGGTTCTTGAGGAATATGTGTAGTGCTATTCCAAGTTAAATAAACTAACTCTCTATTTCTTTTATCTATTGAAAGTTGAAATTCCCCAGGAGTAATTCAATTATTTCAGTTTAGGATTCAAAAAAAAAAAAGTCAGAAAGTACTGTCTGTATTCCTGTTGAATACACAACTGCAAGTTTTGCCTGGTTTCAGTGGATAAAACAGGTGTGAGGTGGAGGCAGGGTAGTTTAGTGAGAGACCAAGGTTCAGTTCCTGCCTCTGGAGGAATGGCAGCCTCCTGATCACCATGACAGTGTTATCAGTAGATGGTTCTTTTGACGACATGGTGCTAAACTTGCAGTAAAATATGGGGCTGGCTGAGCGAGATCTGGGATTTCCTTGCAAAGACTCAACAGTTTGGGATCTGTTGTTTCACCCAACATTTCCAAAAGTGTGTGAGCCAAGCTTCTGTCTGCTATATGTGTGCTTTTGTGTGTGTTACGGGTTATGGCAAGACTGCAGGCCAAGCATGCTCTCTCCTGATGCTTCAGCCCAAGTTCCTGCTTTATCAGCATTTTTACATATACAATAACAGCAGTTTCCTTGTACTCTTGGTGGGGATTTGCTTTGTGAATTCTAGTGTCGCTATAGCTACATTTGCCTAATGTTCACTATTTCCCAGAGTGTCCTTGTCACTCATCCAAGGATGCTGGCATTAAGCAAGCTCACAGCATGTCATTTCTGCCTTGGGAGCTATTGGTAGGTGTACTGAATGGGCCAAGAGGTACCGCAGCTAGTGCTTTACCTGGGCTAAATCTACTTCAACCATCATGGTAGTGGTCAGGGAAATAGTTAGGAGCGTTTTCACAGCAGTGTGATGGGAAAGGAAAGCCTACAATTGCTAGGGTGCCTTTCCAAGAGGGTTGAAGAGGAAGGAGGAGAGGAATTGTCATCTTTCAATAGAACAAATGCAGGGAGGGGAACTCCCTGTGCAGGGAAGTTGCACAGGCAACTTCGGTTAATTGCGAGGTTGTGTAATGAGCTGGGTGCTGGACAGCTACTGTATAGAGCCATTGTGTCTGGGGCCTCGTTGGGGGTGTACTGCTCTCGGGCATCTTAGCTGGTTTTTGGTTTTTGTTTTTGAAGGGTTTAATGAGCAAGCTAAATAGCTGTAAAATTCAGAGCAGGATCTCAAAAAGTTCACTGTTCCTCAGACATGCCTGTGTATCTATTGCGGTGCGGGAGGGACAATGAATTCTAAACAGCCACCTACTTCCTATGGGAGGGAGCTATGTACAGAACTCAGTTACACAAAGAAAGACACTGAAGAGTTAAGACTAGCTAAAAAGTGGAGCTGGTCACTAGCAGATCTTGCAGAATGACATCCAAGAGATACTCCAGACCCTGCATCTTCTCTTAAACTCCCATATTGGCTCCTCAGGCCTTGATCAGTGCAAAAATGGTATTAAAACAGCAACTCTCTCATGCCAGTGGGCACCAAAAAAAATGTATTTCCTAATTTCAGTAGACATGCAGCTGTTGAATGGAATCCTGTCCTCTCTCTGGATCAGTATTGGCATATTAAAGTCATTGAGATGGTTAAGAAATTGGAATGTCTGTCATATAAGGAGAAGCTGAGAGAGCAGTGGTTGTTTAGTGTGGAGAAGAGAATGCTCAGGGGGGATCTTATCAATATGTACTAATTCCTAGATAGGAGGGAGTAAAGAAGTAAAGAAAGTGGAAAAAGACTCCTCTTAGTGGCATCCAGTGACAGGACAAGACGCAATAGGCACAAACTGAAATACAGGAAATTCTATTTAAACATCAGAAAAAACTTTTTTACTCTAAGGATAGTCAAGTAGCAGAACAGGTTGCGTAGACAGGTCATGGAGTGTCCATCCTTGGAGATATTCAAAACCCAGCTGGGCACAGTCCTCAGCTCTAGATGACGCTGCTCTGAGTTGGGGGGTTTAGACTAGATGCTCTCCAGAGGTTCCTTCCAATCTCAGCTATTCTGTGGTTTTGTGGTTCTGTGTTTCGTTGTTAATTTTTCCATGGTATTGAGCCTGGAGAAGCATGTTAAAGGAGATTCTGTTATTTCTAGTGTGCATTAAGTAATTGACCAACACAAGAAATATTATACCTGTATGGCACTACAGAACACTCTTCTGGTTTCAAAGCTTATTTCTAAACCTACAGAGCTACCTCAGTACAACATTATGTGTGAATCACACTTTACTGTTGCACATCTTTATAAGTTCTGTGGCCTTCCATCACACACATTACTGGGCATTTAAGGGATCGATCTATTAGTGGACCGTCACCCTCAGTCTGCTTAGACTACAAGGATGAGCTCTCTTTTCAGTGTAGAGATCTCAGCTGGCATCTATTTTTTGTAGTATTACAATAATGTTCGGTCTTCTTTGCAAGCAGTAGGCAGGCAATCTTCATGTTGCGCCCAGCTTTGTGATTTAACAACTGTGAGAAATACCATTGTCCTTCACTGGTAGCTGAGTGTTTTGCACCTGGAGGTGCTGTTCCATTATTATTCCAGTAAGAAAGGCACTCAGTCTATGTAAAGTATTGTATAAAGTGCTATTTATTTGTGCTAACACTGTGAAGGAAGAGAGGATAGTATAGTTAACCGCATGTCCCTTCAGATGCATGGAACTCCCAAGTTGTGCAGCATCAAACAGGCACCTGATTGGGGCGCAGCACACCATGCAGACCCTGTCCATGGAAGGGTTACTCCGTTTTGGTCATGTGGACTATTATATGATTTTCTCATAAGAAAATAACTTCATTCAGCATTTCTACTGTCCAACAGAAAGAACATGAGAACTTCTTGCTGCACTTTCAGGTAAAGGCAAGAATTAAGAGGTGGCATAATCACCAGTAGCGAGTGGGAGCTGCCTACAGGCTCCCTTTACCATTAGCTGGCTATGTTTGTTCTGTGGCTAAGAGATATTAATAGTACAACACAGGCCTGAGGGCTGAGCTGTATGTGCAGCACTGCCGGAACTTGGCTTACTCAGGTTAACCATTATGTGGATCACATTCCTCAATGTGCAATGATCAGGATCATTACACTGAGATATGTGCCTATCCTGGTTTCAGCGGGGATAGAGTTAATATTTTTCTAGTAGCTGCTGTGTTTTGGGTTTAGTATGAGAAGAAAGTTGATAACACATATTGTTTTAGTTGTTGCTAACTGATGTTTACATTAATTAAGGACTTTTTCAGCTTCTTGTAGAACCTGAGAGGGCGCACAGACAGAACAAGTTGGCCAAAGGAATGTTCCATACCATAGATGTCATGCTCAGTATATAAATGGGGGCTGACCGGGCGGCAGGAATCTGCAATCACCGAGAGCAATGTGAGGGCGACCTGTGTTGTATCACTTTATTCTGTATATTCTTTTACCATTATTATTATTATGATGATTATTATTATTTTCCTCTTCCATTACTGTTCTATTACACTGTCTTTATCTCAGCCCACAAGTTTTTTTCCTTTCCCCCTCCTTTTCTCCCTCTTCTCCCTACCCTACTGGGCACTGGGGGGGGGTGAGTGAGCAGCTGTGTGGTCCTAGTTGCTGGCTGGGGTTAAACCTCGACAGTGACACTATCTCCTGTCCTCGTTCTGCAGGTGAATTTGCAGCGTATTTGACAAAAGAAACCAGTTTACAGGGATTTTCTTACACTAAATGTGCCCTAACCCAATTAGATTCATCTGCGCACAGTATTTCATAAAACCAGTTCTTGTAAATCCTCCAGGAGGATTTCCCATTACTCATAATTTTCAGTAAATGAAGAAAGAGTGCTTCATTCCAAAAGCACGCCTGCTTTAAGGTCAAGGGCAAGTTTATTCATATGTTAGGCTCTTGTCAGATTTGGACACATCCTGTCAGATTTCCAGATACCCTTTCCTGAGGCCAGCTGAGTACTTCATTATCATTATTTTAGGACCAGCAGCAGTAGGGCTATATAGTTGTCAGCAGCACGCAGCACCTGCCTGGCCAGAAACGGACTTGCCAGGCTGGAGCGAGAGCACGGCATCCTGCCGAGCCTGTCTTGGTTACAGTTTTGAGTGAACCTCAGTGAAAATTCATGGACTGGTTCTTTGCCAACGTCACGAATGACTAATTGCTATTAATGCTGTCGCAGTAGCGATTTGCCCATAGATGGCAGTATTTGCAGTGCTTTTGCAGTACTAGCTGTATCTGCATTTACTCGATTTGTTCCACCACAGAAGATTCTGTTGTTCAGTAAGGCCATAAACCCCAACCAAAAAGACAGTTAGAGAAAACTCATCTAAGAAAACTAAAAGGAAGCCTGATTATATTAGTACAAGTTGTAAAAATACAAATTGGTACTTTTTAAAGATAATTATTGGAACTTGACAATGTTCTTTTGGCCAGTAGAACCTGTTTTGGCATATGTGGACATTTTAAGGTGTCTTGTTGTTGCAGATGGGATATTAGAGTAAACAGAGTGTCATCATTCTCTCATGCCATCAGCATGAAGCGGTCCTGAGTCCACGGAACTCAAGGAAGGTGTTAAAGCAAAGAATGGAGACACTGGTTTTCCCCTACTCACATGATTTGGTAACTTAATAGCTATGAGATGGTTGTCCTTGCTATACTTGCTTTTAAATTGAGATAAAATGGTAGCCACAAAAAACTTAGCAACAGTCTCAATGGCAGTAAAACTGTTGCTTCCCCAGAGTAAGAGAAAGAGATGTGCTGTGCCGTTGGCAGAAGCTACTGTCTGAACGTAGAATATAACTGAAAAGGTTTTGTGCTACACTGTGAATCTGATGACTAGCAGATATTTACTTGTTTTGAGTGCTGGTTATGGCAGGCACCACTTCCAACAAATGTGTCCTTTTTGTTTGCATTTGTACTGCAGCTTGTCCTGATTGGTGACTAGGTGGTAGAGTAACACCATTTAGAAATACAAGTAGTGATTTCAGTGCCACTTCTGAATAAGCAGTGTGACCACAGGCATAGACTGAGGTTCTGTACCATAATAAATGTCTTGCATTTTAGGATGTGTGCAAGTTCCAGTCAGACCACTTTATATGCTAAATAATATCCCATCAGAAATGGGCCAGAGCAGTAGGAGCCTATTTTCTGACTGAGGAAAGATACTTTTGTGTGTAGGATTTTGTGGTAAATAGCTCCTTTTCAAACTGGCAACCTGTCACAAGTGGGTCCCCCCTGGGCCCAACGCTGTTTAATCTTTACAAGTGATCTGGATGATAGGATCAAGTGTACCCTGACGAAGTTTGCTGATGACACCAAACTGAGTGGGGAAGTGGACACTTTGGAAGGGAGAGCCACCCTGCAGGAAGACCTGGATAGGCTGGAAGAGCGGGCTAACAAGAACCTTATGATGTTCAACAAGGACAAGTGTAAGGTCTTACACCTGGGAAAACATAATCCAGAAGTGCAGCACAGACTGGGATCTACGTGGCTGGGGTGCAGCTCTGTGGAAAGTGACCTGGGGGTTCTGGTGAACAACAAGCTCAATATGAGTGAACGTTGTGCTGCTGCAGTAAAGAAAGCCAACAGGATGCCGGATTGCATCAACAAGGGCATCACCAGCAGAGTTAAAGAAGTCATTATCCCACTCCGCGCAGCGCTTGTCAGGCCACACCTGGAATACTGGGTTCAGTTTTGGTCACGGCTATACAAAAGATGTGGACAGGCTGGAGAGTGTCCAGAGAAGGGTGACAAAGATGATCAAAGGACTGAGTTGGAAAAGATGAAGGGTAACGGGTACAAGTTATAGCCGGGGAGACAAGAGGAAGATTTTTCATAATGAGAACAATCAGCCATTGGAATAATCTCCCCAGGGAAGTGGTGGATTCCCCATCATTGGACAGTTTAAGAATCAACGGGACAGGGTGCTAGGCCCTCTTGTCTTACCAAGAAAGGTTGGACCTTGAGGTCCCCTCTAACCTGGTATTCTATGATTCTGTGCCGAAACCTGTGAGGCACAGAGAATCCTGTTAAGTGGTTTGGCTTATTCAGAAAGCCTGCAGTGAAGCTGGAAATTGAATCCCTGAATCCTACCTTTAAAAGGAAACTGAGAACAGATGGTTCCTTAGCATCTCCAAGAGACCATTTACAGCAGCCACATCTGCTAAGAACTTTCTGGTGATGACTTATTGTTTCTTTCTCCAAACATGGTGTCTACTGTAGGAGGAAGCTGTGTCTATCGTTTCAGTCCTTCCCTCTTCAAAATTTAACTGTCTAGGCTGACTGTCAGCAGTGGAGCTCATGAGCAGTACTAGTACTGAGGTGACCAGCCTTTATCTGCAGACATGTGCAGAACCCTTACAAGTCTGCACTTTTCTTAAAATGTTTTCAGGCTGTGGATTGAGAGACTTGCTCTGCAGGATCCCTCCAGGACTGTCACAGATGGAGGGCCTGTCACCCAGCATGTGGTAAATTGCATCTATCTGTCTCCGCTCCAAGTTGGTTTGGGAGGCTCTGAGACTTTCTCTGGGTGAAAGTTTCTTTGTTATTTAAGAGATTATAAAATATCTGGAAAGATGGTTCTTCTTTATCTTACTCTGCTGGCAGCCTTAGAGGACTAGATCTGTGTAAGTGTGTCTCATCCAAAACAAAGTTCAGTCTGAGTGAGAATGTCATTAGGGGCATCATAACCATACTATCTGTTTAAAAGCACATAATTGTTATATTCCTAGAGGATAAGAACATGGGATATGGCGGAATATCTCAGAGGTCACTAATACTTCCTTTAGGGGAATGTACAAAGGGCACCATCATCACAAAATCTACGTTCAGAGGAAGTTTAAATATAAGCCCCAATTAATAGAGTTTATTTTCCCTAGAGCTCTTACTGGTTAGTAGTTAAGTGTTACAGCTGCTTTTTCATAAAATGAAATTGAAATGAAACGCAATTCACTGTTTTCAGAAATCTTTTTAATATCCCTGTAAAACAGGAAAAACTTCTGTCAAACAGCAAACACTTCTGTCGAACATCTGCAAAGGTGATGCATGAATGTGGAGGAACAAATAATGTCGTGAAGATTGTTTTCTAAATCCAGAATGCTTGTTCTAAATGACAGAAAAAACACCTTTGCATAAAGTACAGGAATATTTTCACTGAGAAGCTTTTTAAAATTGTTGTGGTACAAAAAGTGAATTGTGCATTCGTGTGCAGTGTAGTGCATTCATTGCATAGTAGTACATGTGCAGTAATTAAAATCAAAGCGAAAGGCCAAATACCAAATGGAGGTAACAAAGTTATGAACAAAAATTTGGCTGATGACACTTGACAAAACTGTGCAAATAGTCCTTTATATGCAACATAAAGATAGTAAATGCAGAATGTATGGAGAGTAATTCTTCTGGGAAGGCTCAAATTCAATGAATTTAAGACAAAACATTGAATTCCGTTGATGTTTATACCAATATAAGTCCAGGGTTACTCTGCTAATTTAGCATTACTCTGGATCTCTATGGATCACTATGTTTGAAATTAGCATCTGGCTCATATCGTAAATTTCATTTCTATCTTTTCCTGACTTCCAGCAGACGGTCTGAGGGCAGAAAGAAATAATGGCCCTTGGCCTTAATTATAATTGTGTTACAGTGGCTTTTTCTAAAAGTCATACTTTTAATTTGTATTTAATCCCTCATTCTTTCTGAACCATAAACCTCTCATTCGTAATGAAAATAAACAGCTATTTTATTGTCTTGCTTCTACTGCAGTTTTATATTCAAATGCCTCTTAATATTTTCTCCTTTCCTGAAATCAAAGAAAATTTAAAAATATGTACAATGCAGTTAAATAAGTGCTTAGGAATAAATTCCTATGTTTGAAAGTTACTCTTTCAATGCACATCTAATAACTTCACTTCCATGTATATCACCTTCTAGATAAAGGACTTAGAAGTAGCACTATAGAAACAAGTACAGTCTTACAAACTTGAACAGCAGATTTCTGCTCAAGTCCACTCAAACTCACACTAAGAGAAACACTATTTACAAGAGAAATAAACTGTACAGAGGGTTATTTATTCTAATGTAAAGATCTGATTCAGCCCCTACTGAAACCAGTGAGACTTCCCATAGATGGGTTCAGATCCTAGATAAGAATTACAAGATAGTTAATCAATGGAAAGGATCAGGGGAAGATGAAATGTATATGCGTGCCACAATGCACAAACAGTCATTTAATCTTGCTTAGTATTGCATTCCTTTTTACATGGATGCAGAATGAAAGAATACTGATGCTATCTACAGCTTTTCATATTGCTGGGGAAAATTAATATTCCATCCAATTATTAGAATGTTCTTCCTGCTTTGGAGAGAACCAGCCAGGGTTTAAAGGCATCCTATTTTTGTGTGAGTTTCTTGATTTAAGATGTCTAGTGATGGTGGTATAAATTCCTGGGTTGGAGTGATGACTAGAAATGGTTCTACGTTGTTCAAGCAACCAAAGATAAACAAATTGAGTCCTTCCACACAAAAGCGTAACTACTGCAGAAAATACTGATTTGCAGTCCAGAAGCCAATAGTGCCCAACAATATGTAAGGGACAACTGATTTTCCACCAACACCAGCAGAATCTTAGATCTTTGTAGTTCCCCTCTGGAAAGTAACGCTAATTCCAAAGGCTGCTATCTCCTTGTCGCAGTCCCAAAATATTTTCCTAACAAATAATATGTTACTACACAGCACATGCAAATTGTCCATGGCAATTTAACAGCATTGTTGCAGTGCTGGCTGGCTGTTTCTCCAAACTGTGAGCCAAGATTTAAATGACTTACCAGGACATGTTAAGCAATGTTTTGAAATGCCTTAGAAATCAGAGTGATCTAACAAAGCATGTAATATAACACTTGTCTGTGCTGGCTTGACATCTCTTTAAAGCGACTGGTGAGCGGTCCCTGGAGTCCAAGGGAAACAGCAACAGGGAAGAGTCATATTGCAGTTAGTAGGAATCCATTACTTGAAGGTTCTGAAGGACTTCCAGCACAACTTCATAACAGAATAAATACTCATCCTGTACGCAGAGACACCAATGTGAAACACCTGGTTATATTCAACATAAATTCTAGACAAAGGAGGATGGACTGGCTGAAGTGCTGTTTATAACATCAGCATCTTTGTAACATGGATACAAAAACTTAGATATCTAAGAGCACCCTTGTTCTTTTTGTTCCATTACTTGTAAAAGTTCAGGAACACTTTCTTATTCAATGCAGTACCTGTAAGCATGTGCTCAACTCTCATTTAGGTCAGTGAAGCTTATCTGTTTGCTTAATTTTAATCACATGCTCAATCATTTTACTGAAGAAAAATATATCAAAGCATGTGATAAAATATTTGCCAAGAGGAAGAACCTATCCTAGTATCGTCTTGCTTTTCTTCCCACCACCTGTTTGCTCTAAATTGAGTTATCTGCGTCTTGTCTTTTCCTGTGTGAAAACTCTTTTCAGGGGTAGGTTTAACTCAGCAGTAGAAGGGTTTACTGAGGTGACGATAACTCAACAATAGCAAGAATTCAACTGAAGGCCGCAATTTTGAAGGGTAGAGTTTATGGTATCTCACTGGCTTTGTTGTTGATCCCTGCTTTTCTTCTTGCTTAAAAAAAAGAGGGGGGGGATGAAGGGGGGGCGACTGGTATCTGTACTATATTGATGTTTTGCTTTTATTTCAATAAGTTAGTAAGGGCTAGTCCTTTCATATTTAAATCTAGACACCACTTGCCTGGAAGGCTGTTAGTTTCCTCAAATGAGAGGGCTAAAATTATCTGGGCTAAAAAGCCCCAGATTTACCAAAGCACATCTATATGTACCACTAATTGAGGCTTTTAAAAATCATGACCTAGTTGAATATTGAGAACTTACCTTAGTTTGGATCATGCCAAAACGCTGATCTCTCAAATCTCTCACTATCTGCTTGATGTTGAACTATCAGAAGAGAACAGGTTTTATTTTGTTGACATGCAAGTTATAAAGAAATTTAAGCATGTTCAGATAGGGAAGCTGTGACTCAGTTCTTTTACAAATGGTATATTTGTAGTTACTATCTTTGTGGTTTAAAACAAAAAAACCTGGGTTTATTCCATTTTGTTAGAGTGAATTTTACGAGGAATTACTCTGATCTAAGATAACCCCACGTTACTGACATCCATACCAGTTCGTAATACTTAACGATGATCTGTTTCATACTTACACATAAATCTTTTTCTATATAGCTGAGCAGAACTTCAACACACAGCAAAACTCCACTTCTTCCAATGCCAGTGCTGCAGTGAGCAACAATAGGTCCTGTGCTGTGAGCTTTTCTCATGTAGCAAATAAATTTTACAAGCTGCTCAGCCATTTTGGGTGTATTGTGGTCTGGCCAAGTAGTAAACTGCAAATGACTTATAATGCGCTTCTCTTCTGTCTGGAACAGAAAGACCACAAATGGTAAAAATGCTCAGTCCTAAGACTGATTTTCAAGGCATTCCACTGGTAAAATTTCCTTCAGCCTCATTCTTAGTCAATTGTTTGTCTATCCTACAAGTCTTCACATTTTCATACATGACCCTATTAAGGTTTCATTTAGGTTTTCAGAAATGTACTCAGAAGACACAGGCCTAGGAAATTTACTTCATGTAATTTTGATGAGACACTGAAGTTACTCTGTTGCCCCAAAAGGATGTAGTTATCTTATTTGCTGGGTAGAAAGGAAAAACAAAAACACTCGTTAAATTAGAACATTCCAGTACTGTTTACTAAAATTGATTTTGTAACTGAACCAAGCCATACTAATAGAAGAGTAGTAATGTGATAGCCACGACAGTAAGAATGTAAATGCTATTCTGGCTATCAGATACATAAGAATAATTTGTGATAGGATACCCTAACACACAAAACAAATCAACTTAAAAAAATGCTTACAAGAATATTCATAATGTAGATTTAAAAGAGTAGTAATTGAATGGTCCTGGGATAGTACTTCTTGTTGCCAGCTTGCCACAACATGTTAAGCTGAATGCAAAAGAACTACCTGGTGAATGCACGTCTGGATTTCTGCTGAAGTAAACCTGTGGCTTTCTGTAGTAATTTGATACTGGTCCAAGACAAACATAGCAAACATAACATGTTCATTGAAACAATTACATATAATGGCCCATCTTCCATCTTATTAATCTTTTGGGAACACTCATATCAAATGCTTTACTATGCTTCACACTCAGGGACATTAGGTGAACTGTGTTTTCTTCATATAAAGAAATTGTTTACTTGATGGAAAAAGACACCAAGTTAGTCTGGCATAAGTACGAATATTTTAATTATTCCATTAATCAATATGTCCTGCAAAAATCTTTGCAAAGCTTTACTTAATATTGAGGCAGGACTGATGGACTTATAGTTGCCTCAATTTCCATGTTCTTATTCCTGAATTCTGTATTTGTTAGTTTTCTAAAAATTTGCTGCTAGATTCGTAGTTTTCTAAAAATTTGCTGCTAGATTCGTAGTTTCATGTGTATTCATGTCTTTTCATGAATGAAAGAAGTATCGTTTGTTCTAAATTCTAGGACTAAAACCACCTTCTTCCCCTCTTTCCTTCCAGCCACCATTATAGAACATGAGTCTATTCTGGCAGCCCTTACTGAGTTGATTTGATGAGAACAGTAAGCAATTCTGCAAAACACTGAACACACCAGCTCTGTGTTCAGTGAAGGACTAATTTTTGGGCATTCTTGTCCAAATGGATGTAATATTGGATCCATTGCTTTTGCAATAAGCAAAGAAGAAGCAGCTCATTAACCCTAATTTTATGTCTGTTTTTCAGATTTTTACATTCCTAAAGGATACTGAGCAAATGTTACAGAAGAAGCAAACACTATTACTAGTATTTACTCATGTAAAATATCTAATCAATTTCATCGCATATGAAAGTATTAAGTTTACTCAACTTACCTGCTTGTTGATCATTTCTATTGTTCTAATTATGAAGTATTCCAGAATCTGGTAATTGTCTAGCCTGAGATGGAAATTAGCCAGGTCTATGGAGTCATGGGGAGGTTCAGGCCAGTATCGATGACATTTGACTTGCCCTAGCTCCACTTCTTTTGTCATCATGGCAATCACATCTGATTCACTCTCCCAGACCATTTGCCAGAAATCAGCCATAGTGGATGGCAGAGGCCCTTGGGTTATAATATAGAAATGTTCCTCTTCTCCAACTTTCATTCTAATGTAACTTGCGTTAATGTAGCCATTCTTTTCTCCCAGAGGAACTCGTGTCTTGTCATCTGTACAGAAACAGAAAGTTGCTATTTCAGTTGTAGTTGTGAAACAGTTCTACCATCTCTAGCACCCAGAAGACGGGCAACCTCAGCCTCTAGCAGCAAAGTATGCCTCTGGATTTTAGAATACATTTGGCTAGTAGCACTAATATTAATCACTGCTAATAGGAATTCCCACAGATAATTTGTATGCTTCACTGCAGCTTTATTTCTCTTAAGATACTTGTGTAACACTCTGACAAGCCTTCTAATTACCATAGAATTGTTTGGCAGTGATTCAAAACTGTGTATCCAACACTGCTTTTAATGTGTGGCATGGGAACATTGTCACTGGATATTGCTGTTATAAAACAGGAGACTTCTGAGAATGTATTGTACACTCTATCATTAATATAGAGAGGTAACTGGGCTAAAAATTTTGCATGTGTTGTCCTGCTGCTGCAGTTTAGAAAGACATCAAGGGTCCAGAAAGTGTTTTCCCTCTGTCATGTTACCTTTTGGGGAATCATTGGGCAGTACATCATTTTTTGGAAATCCTTGTAAGAGCAATCATTCAGCTCTTGGACTGAAATCTCTCTTCTAAAATGAATTCTCATCAGCAATGAAACTTGTTTCTGACTAAGATCAGAGCTGAGCAGCTGAAAGCTCTATTTGGATATTATGCTTTCAAATACTTCTGAAAGAATCTTTATCTTTCCAAGAGCTACATAACTCCATGATTTCCACAGTACTTTTCAGAATTCCACTGTGTCACAAGCAGTAGATGTAGCTGTACATTTAAATAGATTTAAAGAACTGCTGTTATAGTTCAAGTTACACTTCCCCACAAACGTGTAGGTCAATATCTCTGAGAAAGAGGGAAGAAAACATCAAGACAGCTGGCCCCCTACCAGACCAAGTCCTGCCCTGTGGAAGATGATATTTCAGAAAATTACTTGTTGTGCAATACAGACATCCTTGTGTCAACTCTGCCTCTTTTGGAAAAATCATAGAATCTTAGAATGGTTAGAGTTGGAAGGGACCTTAAAGATCATCTAGTTCCAACCCCCCTGCTATGAGCAGGGTCACCTTCCACTGGACCAGGTTGCTCAAAGCCCCATCCAGCCTGGCCTTGGGCACTCAAAACATTTCATTATTAGTGGAGCTCTCTGTGACTAAGGATGTGGTGGAATTTACACCTCCTGCATCTCAATGTTGTAACTGTTTTTCTGTTTTCCGATGTCTTTGTTCACTGAATGTATGTTCTCGTTAGTGTGCATACTTACATGGAAGAATATCTCGGTATCTGTTTTTATCCTGATTTTCTGGTGCTTTGCCAGTTCTGCAGTCATCTAGTGGTTTCACATGTTCTAAAGCCTAGATCAAAGAGAAATAGTCAATCCATGTTGTTCACATCCTTTACAGACAACCTTTACAGAGTCAGCGTGGGCAAACTTTACTGCTCTAGGTGACCCAAGACTGGCAAATGGACTTCTTACAGCAGAGAGTCGGTACATCATTCTCTAAACTTCTAGGCAAGGAATTCAAATTGCTTCGTGTTTTCTTCAGCCTGCACAAAATTTTTGGTGTTTTCAAGTGAGATTTCCAACCCATATCCTCAGCTCTTGTCATTACAAATCCCTGTTGTATATTGCAGTAAAATAGACGTTTGGAATAACGTCTTGGCCAAATGTCAACATTCATAATTGATAACATACTGACTAAAGCATCAACTATTGCACTGTTGACAGGAATTAATGTCAGTGGATACTTTTCAGTGACGGAGAAATTGATGGATATAGGGAACAGCATCAGTGATGTTTAGTGCAAATCATATGTTCGTTAAGTACTTTATAGCAGATTTAGGGGGACAGAATGCAGTGTAGCTGGAAGCAGGAATGTGCAAGATAATTTCATTTACAGTTTTGAGTTACCTTCACTTTTATTTATTCTTTTACCTCTTTGTTATGCATTGCACAATGCTCAGCCATCGCATTATGCCAGTATACAGTGTATGTGGACAGAAATACATGCAACAGTTCTTTAACATCTTCATCAGCTACTGCAGCTTCTACTCAGATAAAATTGGCTTTGGTAATCACTGTTCTCCCTATTAGATCTTTACGTTTTCTGTGCAGATGTGTGACTCAGCTCATAATATGCTATGCCTACATCAGTAATGGTATGGAATGAATGGAAATTAATACGTGCCCTTGAGCCTTCAGGGGAAATCAGCAAATCCTCTACACTTAAGCCTGTGGGATTTTGTACCCAGAGAGTCAGAGATATAAAGGCAAGTGAAAGAAACTGATAACGTCGTAATTACTATGGAAAAGTGGTAGCAATCTATTTCACTGGTGATGAGTAAGTACCTCCTTTAAAGGAAATTCCAGGACTGTGTTGAAGAGTTATGAAATAATCTGTTCTTTGGGATTTTGCTGATAACTGAGTACTCTATCTATAGCCTGAAACAAAAGATTTTATATGCTTTCCTAATTTTACACTTTTTCATTATTTATATGCCATCAGATGTAATTATGTGTTTTTATTATCTATGGAGGTATGTTACTTTTTCTTTTTAATTTCACAAAGTTCCTGACCTTAATAGCATCTTGTGGCAATGAGTTCCATTGATCACTGGAGCATTATATGAAACATTTTCCTTTCATCAACTAACTGACTGTTTCAACACTAGTGAATCCCTAGCGGCATGGATATCTTGCTTTAACGCAGCCTCTAGAATAGTTCTTAGGCAGATGTTCAGCAGAGCTGAGGGGGTAATAGGAAGAAGTCAGTCTAGAAAAAAGTGATTCATACTCTACTTTTGTGTATTATTTATTTTTTATTCCATGTGGGCAGTATCTTTGGTCAGGGAACAGTGTGAGCCTGACCTGTGTGGAGAGAGAGAGATCCATTACCCAAACAGCAGAATAGAAGCCCCATTCTGGCTGGAATAATCCTCTGAGGAAGCTGAGTCAGTAAAGATATACAAGTCGCTCTCCCATACAGTACGCAGAATGCTGCTAAAAGTCACTTTCTAAGCTCTGCTAAACACTCAGATCTTAAAAAGGTATCACACTTTACCATAAACTCCTTTAACACCTCTTGATTCTCAATCCGCAACTGAAGGCCTTGAATAAGACCTGTGATGCCAGTCCTTGCGCCCACTCCAGTCAGTGATGGTTTACAGTTAATTAACTGAGTCAGTTCATCTCCAGAAGCAAAGGTTCTGCCTATATATCAACAACAACAACAAAAAAAGCAGTTTTTAATTATTATTGTTCATATTGCGAAGTCTTGGCTTTAAATACTAGGGAACTGCAGTACTGAAGTACATTTTGATGCTTATACTGTGGAAGTGAAATGTGAAAAAAAATCTTTGGCTTATTTATGTTCACAGCAGGAAGAAGAATAAGTCAGCACCATGGATACAACCAGCATCACATTTCATGGAATTTGGAAGCAGATCCAACTATTGCAACTTATTGCCTCATATAATTTCTAAATACAGTCCGTTCTAAATAAACTGTTCTTGCAGAATTGTAAAATTTAATCCTAATTTCTATTGGTATAGGAGTCTCTGGCCACATCTTCACATGGAATCATCTTCATGTTTGCAATACTTTCCTGAAAATCAGTATTGCCACATGCTACTGCTAGAAATAATCACTGCAAATTCTTCCTCCCTGAAGTAAGAAAATATCTTCTGTTCTTTTCATCTTACTTCACGCTCCTCTTCAAGAACAAGATGTGACATATCTTTGATGCACCAAAATCAGGGTTTGGTTTTGCTAATTATCTGATCCTGAAGTATGTGTTCTGATCCAAAACTTGCAGATTAAGAAGATGGATCAACATTTATATCTCCAGAAATACCACTACTGTACCGGAGCAATTGAAAAACTTTTGTTACCATGTAGAGTAAAAACAGTAACTTGTTTGGTAAAAAATAGTGGTTTGAGGCAGAGGAATTACAGAATTTGTACTTTACGTCGTAGGCTACTATTGGCAAAGAATAACATGCCAGCTGTCTCAAAGAAAACCTGATGATCTGTTCTACGGGTTTTTTGTAGGCTGAAGACAAGGAGAAATGCTCTGTTTTCCTCTGGTACGGTGCCATTGCTACTCTTAACTAATCTCCATTACACAAGTGTTGTGCTCGTTGTGCTTTTCTCTGGGCTACAATTTGTACCTGCCTTGCCTGAGCTTCTAAGACACTTTCTGTTCACTTTCTGAGTGTGTTTCTATTAACTAGTTGAGAGTGCCAGTGAAGACAGGTCCTCTGCTCCAGACAGAGCCTGCTATTTTCCCTACACCACTCTTTCCTTCCAGATCAAGAGGAATAAAATCCCCAAACTTTCAGCAGGTACTAGAGGATAGATTGGTTATAATTTTCTGTTTTCTAGCCAGCACAGTTTGGTGCTGTGCTTGGTGCTCTTCTACAAAAGCCATCAGCAATTCACTGCTTCCACAGGGCAAGAAGCAGCAGGGAGAGACCTGTATTTCCGAGAATCTGTGGGATACTGCAGCATCCTCGGTATGATTCGTTTCACAAATTATTCTTGTTTGGGTCAGAAGCAGCTTAATTTCCTATAGGAACAACTAGGCAGATTCTAGCTGTAAACTGTCTCCCCGTCCCTGGAGGTGTTCAAGGCCAGGCTGGATGGGGCTTTGAGCAACCTGGTCTAGTGGGAGGTGTCCCTGCCCATGGCAGGGGGGTTGGAACTAGATGATCTTTGAGGTCCCTTCCAACCTGAACCATTCTATGATTCTATGATATCAGAGGGGATTTAGCACCTGAACTGTGAAAGTGCTTCAGTATATGTTTAGGGATATCAGTTCTACAGGTTTTAATGAAGTTATTATATGAGGTGAAATGTGATGGTTCTGGGAGTAAAGTCTTGAGATAGATAGAATTTTAACTTTTTTCTATGTTTTTGTGTAAGCATTTTATTTACTTTTTTGAGGACTTGTATGGGAACAGTAAGGGAGAGAGGAGAATTATTTCAAAAACCTATTGCATCCAGTGATAACAAGCACATTTAATAGTACGTTCCTGGAATTTGTTCCATTAATTCTCAAAGCCTTCTTTGTCATTGCCTTTCACATATGAAAAAGGCCTTCTACTACATCCAGTCTGCTTACTGTATCTCTTGTAAGATAATCCATGAGCTTTTATTTTATTCATTTTGGGACAAACTAAAAATTTCAATTTTTTAATTATGCACTGGGAGGCTCCCACAAAATTTCTTCTAACTCAAATCACAGTGTTCTTTTTTTTTGTTCAGCAACTGAGCCAATGTGTCATTTCTTTGCACTATCCAATAGTGCATGATTTGAACAAATGTTGTGATGTTGCTATAATTAATTCAACAACTTTCTTTTCCTCTTAGTTCTCCGTTTGTGCACCTAATTGAGTATAAACAAGGTATTCAGAGAGTTTCCTTTGGGGAAGGACATGATACATATTACCAAAGAAAAAAAATCCCAAGAAAAACTAAAACAAAAGACACAAAAAGCCCTCACAAAAATAAAAATAAAGAGTTTCTCATCCTTTTGAAACTGGAGCAGAGGTGCTCAGAGCAGTGGGGAGTGGGCGATGGCCAGCATAGCTGCCCTCCCTGGGTTCAGTTAACTACATTCAGACTCATGTTCCTTCCTTCTATCAGTTCTCCAGAAGAGTTGGCGAGCTCCTGATGTAGGCCACCGCCTTGTGGGTGTTGCAAAGGTTTGATGGCCTTCATATGTGTCACTGGTAAAAATTGTGTCCTGAGTGCCCTGGTCTTTGAGACACAAAGAGCAAATTCCTAGCTTGTATATAAGGGATTAGCATTTTTCTCACTGTACATATACGGAGGAGCTGGCCTATAATGTTAAAGAAACAAGAGAAGTTTTTGCATGGTTACTTCTAGGTAGAACAGAAATCCTGTGGGGCATATCATCATCGTCATTGTTCCAGCCGTCTGACTCAGACTGCTGACTCTCTCTTCTGCAGCCTTCACATTCTCCGTATTTCTGTGACCTGTAAAACAGGATTAGTTGAATGGTCTTATGGAAGTGGCAGAAGCTTTGATAATCTGAACCACACAAAGGTTTTGTTTTTCATCTTTTTTTGCTCACTTTTAACTTTCTGAAGCAACTATTTTCAAGAATTAGTGTGAACACTGAAGAATGTAAGTTCAAGGAGTAACAATAGCATGTTGTCTGGAGCAGAGTTCGCAGATATAGCTAGTGAAAACCACTATTATCTGTATGTGGTATTTTATTTTTTCAAAGAGATAAGAACATACTTCGTATAAAAAGCTACCCAAAAAATTATTGGAAATAACATTTGTCACAGTTATAGGCAGTTTTTCATGTGTGACATTTTTCAGTTGTTAGGCTATCATAGCTAAATGGGCTTTGCTTGTTACTGTTTCCTAAAGTATTTAGAAAATTTTAGAGCACTTAAATATGTTTTAGGTAGAAGGTATGCCTGCAATCCAGAATACAACTATAATGTGTGCAGAATGGGTCAAATATTCCTCTACTGGCTTACTCCTATACCCTCAGACCTAACATTTAACTGTGTTAGTAGGCTTGAGCATACCACGGTCTTATATTATCCTGTCCTATGTATGATCATAATACATAATGTTAGAACTATTAAAAGGTACACTTAAGAGGGAGAGTAAGATAATAAGTAGCAGCTTTGCAAATATCAGTAACCATTGCAGGCTGTGCACGCTCAACTCACACAAAGCTTTTGCAAGTAGAAAATAGAAATACCAGAAAATACTGGTAGTAAAAAGATTCCGATTACAGGACAGGGGCCAGAAAACCTTCCTATTTGCAAAGCAACCAGAAAAGATACTTGTTATCCCTATATATGATAAGATAACTTTGTATTAGCCATAGATGAATTTATACATCTTGCACACAGAGCAAGATAATTTAATAATAATCACACCTGATTACCTGGTATATCACAAGATAATGTTATATTAGCAATGAGATAAGAGGAAGTGGTCACATGGATGTTCTCACTTGCAGATGTTCTCAAAGCTTGTTTCACACTTTACCTCTGCAAACAGGTAAGTTAGGGAAGATTTTAATCCCTAGTTGATTGGCCAAATACTGTTCTTACAAAATTTTAAGTTTTAATTGTAAATATTTAGTCCTTTTTTCCATTTATGTGGGTTATAAGAAAATTCTGCATCATTGTAATCGACAAAACTGCCCGTTTCGTATAAACACTCCATTATTTTTTGATTTCCCATTGTACTGTAGATTTAAAGTTTGAAGTAAAATTCTTCTCTTCTTGTACTATGTACTTTCTTTGGAGAAACAGCCTCAAATTCTCTTGATTCCCAGATATGTGGAGTTCAACATCTGTATCACTACAGCCATAGTAGCACAGGGTCCAGCCCAGGCTGCAAGACCTGCTTGGAACACTTAGTAAAACCCATGGGGACTCTGCCCACATCAACGCGATAGTACTACCGCTGTTCTCTCTCCTCCTCAGATAGAAAGGCTAAAGCTACCTTAGGCATATCTGCATGAGCTCTTACACCTAAAAGCTTCGGTTTAATTTGTCTTAGCAGTGTGTGGAAGCTGTTTAGCAACTCTTACTGCAGATGGAGCTGCATTCCAATAGAACTGTATTTCTATCACTTGGGACACGTGAGTGCATTTGCATACCATATTAGGATAGCTCTAGAAGTTTAAGAATAAATTATCTTTACTATTTTTTTTTCATAGTTTTACCATATTTGAAAGACTTACCTGTCTGAAACATTAGTGATTATATCCTTATAGTCTTGTCCAGCCAGCTGACCTTGTGGAGGGGAGTTGTGTGTACTTTCTGGATCCTGCAGGTTTAAAATAAGAAAAAGCTGTGGAAAATCAGTACACAGAAACATCAAGAATATAGTTACTTTAATTGACATTCATTCTTTTAGCTAATAAAAATCTGTCCTTCACTCAAGAGGAAAAGGGAAAATAAAACAGTTTCCACTTTCAGAAGAAAGTATGCAACTTTGATTCAGCATTGCAGTATCTACATGGAGTAAAATGCCACATCAGCTGTATTTGTGAGTTTCATAACAATACAGTCTTCAGACATTTCTACAACTTAGCATGCATGACTAAACTTTGAAAAGGTTCATGTTAGTTACATCCTCTCTTATCTCACAAAGAAAGTGCAATCACAGGAATCATGATTCACACGCTACTCCACCTCCCAGCTCTTGGCAGCAGAAACCACCAGTGTCTGAGATGGAACTGTTGGTAATAATTTCCTTTTTTTATCTCAGACACAACGATGCCAGCTGTTAGAAGCAGAGTGCAGCTGCTCTACTGAAGAAGCACTCAACTAACAGAGAAGGCAGACCTTTGATCACCCTCCATATGCTGTAGAAGCAATAGGTGGCTGGTTTTCCATCCTAGAGAATGGTAAGTGGGTCCTGAATTTAAATAATGATGCAGGACATCTGCCATTAGTATGTGGAAGTGGCTTCTTCTCAGTTGTAACACCTGATAGATAATTATTTAAATTTTAGTTCAGAGTGGTGTTTCTTCTTCTGTCCCTGCTTAATATTCCAGGTGCACTCAAAAAACCACCCTGACATGTTAAACAGTATAAACTACTGAAGGCCCTACAGAATCTTAGTGGTAGCTGCCACTTACACCTTATTTTCTTACTTTTGTGCTTATAGTTCTCCATTAGAATAGGGGAATTCATGGCTGCCAATTTAACCATGAATTCATTTACCCAGTTTCTGCACCTACTGACGACACTGATTGGAGAATGCTATATGGATTTTTGTTTTCGATTTGCCAAGGAAAGGTATTTTACTGGTGCTTTTTTGCATCTATTTTTTTTCAGTAGCTTGTCATTTTCACAGTCTACATCTTTGGAGTAGATGGCAACTGTGCCCTACAAAGTAAAGCATAAATAGTTTCTATTCATAGGAGACAGCTAAAGGCAACCTGGAAATAATGAAGAAGAGACAGTTAATGGAACCAATTCAGCAAAAAAATTTAGCATGTGCTTAAAGTTAGGCATGTGCTGTGCTGAACTAGATAGACTTAACCCCATGCTTAAAACTAAACTTGTGCCTTAATACCTTGCTGAGTCAGGGATCTAATAAGGAACTTGTAACTGGTATCTCCTACTTCTCATTGATATTATTTCTTGGGTGTACTTCCTTGTCTGATCATAGACATGAGCTTGTTTTGATATTACATTTCACCAGTCTCTAACAGTTTAGTTCCAACACCCATTCAATAGTGTACTTAAAATTTCCTCAAACAAATTCCTCTTCAAGGTTTTCTCAGGTTATTCAGGTCAAGGATTTCTTCCACTTTTCTTTTTCTTGTTTGATTATGTTGGTTGAGGTGGGGTTTGGTGTTTTTTTTGTTTGTTTGTTTGTTCTGGAGGATAAGAAGACCTGTGTTTCTCACATTTTCTGAGGAGAGGTTTTACAGTTGTAAATTTAGAAATAATAGATGCTGTAAAATTTGATGTGGCATGCCTTGCAGGACTTACTAAGATTCAGTAACCATGTTTGAAGAAGCTTGGGTGCCTTGGAATTATGAATATTAATGGCGACAGTTGAATAGAAATCTTTTAAAGTATGTTGTTTTAAAATACTGAAAGAATGGTAAAATTAATAAATCATTCATTCCAATATTATAAAGCACCAGAACTAGACTTGCATATGCAACTTTCCTTCCCCCCACCCTTTTATCATATATATTATACTAATCATATGCCCTTATCTCAGTGGAATCCCTTGACTCATTCAAATGTTAACAGTTCCAGTCATTGCAGCACACTTCCCTCACATTAATCTTTTTCATTAAGAAGGTGTGGTTCTTGCCTGCATTGCAGCAAACCCCTTTTGTAAATAAACATATGAGTACATTGCCTGATAACTTCTAGAAGCCTGATTCAGATTTTACCTTGGTGCACATCTGGTTGGATTCTTCTTCTTCCTTGAAAGTGAAGACAGGGTGAGCTCGCAGGCTTCCTGCAGCACTATCTGAATATCAGAAAACAAAAACAAAATAAAATGCCTATAAAGCATGAAAATATAGATCCATTTCTTCTGTGCCACCCACACCAGAGGACTTTGATCTTGGAAGAGGCACTGAGATGCAGTGCCAGAAACTGGCCTGGAATATCCCTTTCGTGGATGCCCTGAGAGGGTTAGTGTAGCACAAGTGCCATGTATCACCACTGAAGAAGTCAGCATAATTCAGGTTTCCAGAACATACACTGAAGTAGACCCCTGTATCAATAGCAGTTATAAAAAACCTGAAACAGAATTTAAATCTGCCTTCCCTAACGCAGCCCGTTAGTTTGAAGTGGGAAGGGACAAATACCGTAGATAAACTTTGATACTAGTGCTTCTATAATACCATTGGGTTTTGCTCGTCCAGGAACACAGTTTAAACTTTCCAGCAACTGTGTAATTCACCAGTGTTACCTGATATGCAAATAAATGTCCCCACACGTAGTTCCTTGAATTTGCAGAGCTGGAGAAAAGGCTAGTCTCTCTGAAGGGAATGAGGATATTTCCACAGCCTTTAAGGGAGCAAGAGCTTCAATCAGCCTTTTTATAACTGGCTGTTCTTCCATTTTTTTTGCATCATTAACCCCCAAAATTAAACTAGAATAGAGATGGGGCAGTGAACATCCCCCTTCTAGGCTGGTGCTAAGCATAGCTTTCTCATCCTTATGCAAAAGCTCTGCTCTTGAAACACACAAGGTACCTTCCAGTAAGTGAAGAAGTGTCCAGGGCTTATGACACAGGCTAGGAGTTAAGAAGGATTAGGTTCAGTCTAATAGATACTGGAAAAATTGAGATCCTTGAACCCTAGAGGCAGCTGCTGCCTAACAGCAGAATTGCCTAAAATTCTTTTATAAGTAAGTTTGTATCAGTAAAGCTGATTAGATGCATAAACGTTTGCATAAATGTCCAAAACCCACAGTCAGCTCTGCAGCTCTCCCTAGTCAGCTGGGGAAAAAGCAAATAGCAATGGCAGTGACTTCTTGCCTGAGGAGATTTGAAACAAAACCTCCAATTTGTAACCAGCAGGCCAGAAGGTACATTAAGGAGGAACTCTATATTCTTCTCACTGAAGAAGTTTCTCCACATTATAAGAAACATTTAAATATTTGAAAAAATAGAAAGTTAAGGAATATAAAGCCATCATCTCTTGGTAATACTATACCCCTCTTCCACTCCCAACTTTAATTAGTGTTTAATTGTTGAGTATTCAGTAGAGCAAAGCCTGCAGCACAAGTTTCTTCAATTAGAGTAGTCAGCTCTCTAAGTACTGCCCTGCACAGGTGGGTGTGCTCTCAAATTCCTAGCAATCAATCTGAGAGCAGAGGCTTCTGGATTTGAATGTGAACAAGCACAAACGCAGAAGGGAGAGGAGCTTTTTGCCAGGCAGAACAGGAGGTGTAGTGCTTCTAAGAGATAAGGTAGGAGTGCTGGGATGTGAAGTTTGTGGGAAATGTGTTTTAGCAGCTGAGTTGTGATTGGTTGTGATTCCATCAGTGCATTGTATAAAATTGGGTAAAATCAGACCAGGAACTTTCATGACTTAAAAACATAAGCTGAGTTAAAGCATCTTTGAGGGTCTTGTAGCTTTGCTTCCATTATTCCTGCACTTAGAAATCACACTTTTCCTGTGGTCCTATGTCTTGAGTAGCTTATGAGAGCTAAGAATGTGTTTGTATCTACAGTTATGAATCAGGACTAACTGTAAAGTTAATAATATTGAATTGTTTTGTGAATAGGAAAGTTGAATTCAGGCAACACAGAATTCCACTTTTACAGTGTACTGAGCAGATGTAGCTGCTTACCTGGCTTCGCTTCTGTGTTTGTGGGGGAAGATACGCTGTTGCTCTGATTGCCTGAATAAGCCCAATGTAGAGCCCCGCTTCGGCAGACAGTGAGTTGAACAGTGCCGCGAGCCTTGCGCAGCAAATCTATAACCGTTTGGCGTGGTAGACCAGACACGAAAGTCTCATTCACCTGAAACATACGATGGTATGTACTTCCAGATTCCAGTAACAGAAAGCTTTTTTTAATCACATACCCCAGTACTGAGAAATCTTTATATAACTTCATAGATTCTAGTGCTTTTTGCTTGTCTTGATAATACCTAACTGGCACTGATGATAGGTTCTTCCCAGTATCCTCCTGGTTAGCTGTTATATGCACACTTGCTCAGTTAACTCTTGTTTCCCTCATTTTTTCACATGTAATCCTTACTGGGCACAGTTGCACCACATAGTAGTTACACTTCCCTGCTTGTCCTGCCATTCCGGGTCTGCTTCTCTGCTGGAGTGCCCAGCAACCACCTCCAGCTGTAGAGAGGCCCAGTCCCCCAGGAAGCTGACCTCTTGGCAAAGGAGGGCTGGGGGGAGATGCAGAACAGCCCTCTGACCCCCAGGAGCCAAGGGACACCATCTTCTACATGTTACTGTATCAAGCAGCATCAGATTTCCAGTCTGCACAACCTTTATACTGAACAGAATGCTCATTGTAAAGTAGCTAGAGAAAACGTAGGGCCAAAACAAAGAACAAGCATTACCTTAAGTAGGATGTCACCAACTTGAAGCCTCCCATCTAGATCTGCGATGCTGTCCGGGCTGATGGCGTTTATTAGGATACCCCTGCCATTTCTTCCACCTACCAGTGCAAATCCTAGGCTTCCATTTTCTGCTTTTTCCAGCTCAATCTTAATAATGAAGTCCTACAATAGAAAAGGATGCAGTCTAAAGTGGAGTTTATTCAGGGCTGGGTTTTTGTTCTTTGTATTTTTAATGCCAAAGAATCACTTTATGCTTCACAGTCCTCACTGGCTGATGTTGATTATGGGATATATCCTTCTCTTGAATAGGTGTATAGAGCTTCCAGTGATTAACACAGCAACTGCATATACGTATCAGAATGAAAATAGTACATACTTATTTCCATAATATTTTTTAATAATTGCTGGAGGGGAAAATAACCTCTTAAGAGCAAGGAAATATGTACTTTTGAAATCCTCCGATAATACATCAAATACATCACCCTCATTGACAGGCAAGTCACTCTTATCTCCAGCATAACAGTAACGCGGTACATGCTCCGTTCTTTTATTGTTCTGTAATGAAAATCTTAACCTCGCTGCCCCAACAGACCCATCTGTTTGGCTTTAGCACTTCATTCAGTTTTAAAATCAGCTGCTTTTTTAGGGTCAAGTACTATGTCAGAAATAGCAGCAACCTAGAAATGTTTATGACTTACAGCACAACTAGTTCCAATGTTGCAAATATCATCCTCAGAAATTATTTTAGTAAGTAAGTTGAACAGATAAACCATCATGGATTAAATGGTGCGGAAGAAGCAGTAATAGTGATGACTTAATCAAAAGTGAGAAAATTATTGCAATTTTTCTTCCAGGTTGGAGGTCTAATTTTAACAAGAGACAGCCTTTCTTTGCAAACCACAATCAAGAGAAAATTAGTAAATCTATACCCATAAAACATCAGTCCCAATGTGGGTAATTTCTATTCCAAGCAACATTATTTTCCACATGTTTGCACAAGTAGAAGTGATGTTTGCACTTGTAAGAATTTTAAAGCATTTTACGTTGAGCATAGAAATTATTCTTTTTTTCAAAGAAGACACCTGTGTATTTTAGGAATTCATCATTTCAAAAATGGCATTACTCTTGCCAAATTCAAACTGTTATGGTTTATGTCAATGCTGCATAATGCCCCAAAGGTTTGGAGTAATTTTACCCTCTTTTCAAATGCCCCAACTAAGAATTTCAGAATAAAAAGTATTAATCTCAGTTTTCAAAGATTATTGTCGCAAATGCTTCATGATTACAATTACGCTTATTTTCCCCAGAATCCCATGCTGTGACATTCTGTATCTTTTTCCTGTGCTACTTTCTTTCTAAGCTAAGGATTAATCTTGTAAGCTCTTAAGAGTACTATGAAGACCTAATGGAGGGTCTGCATTACATGAGTCGTGCTTATTTTACCAAGCTGGTAAAATAGTGATATTATACATTGAAAAACAGCAATAGAAGAGTCTGACCCCAGGAAGTGCTCAGCGCATTCTAATCCATGAATGCTGAAGCAATTCAACACTTCACAGGTCACGCTCCAAATGCATTGTATTCATATTTTCAAAGACACTGGAGAGGAAGCAAATACATTAAATACCACTATTGGAAAAAAAAAAATCTCACTCCACATAGCTCACATCGCTTGATGGACCATCTCACACTTAATAAAATTCTCACTTACCTTACATTCTGGAGAATCGGGAGTGTTTTGCTGAGCGCCACAGTTTGTTTCTTCCAAATGTTTCTCTGTGAAAAAGCAGTGACAACTTTTACACAGTTGTACTGGTAAAATGTTCTGGTAAAATGTACTGGTAAAATTTGAGTGTATAACACTCAAAATCATATTCAAAGGCATGTTAAAACATTTTATATTTGACATATAAAACACAAAAAAAATCCTGTGGACTTATGAGGGTTTACACTCCTGAACTGTGAACTGAGCCTTCTGCCCGTTATCCCTGTAGACTTTTTACCTCCCATTGAGCAGGTTCCAAAACAAGCTTTCAAAGCTGGATGTTACAGGGTCAGAGACACCAGATGGACAATAGGTAATATATAAGTGTTCTCTGAAACTCTGGGGGAGGCAGTTTTGTTTATGAAGAATTAATCTTTCCCAGGTGCTGCCAGTACCACCTACAGACTGACTCTCTTACAAGGAGAGGGCACAACATTTTACAACACTAATTGAAAAATAAAAAGTTCCTTACCATGTTGATTCAGCAGATGCTGTTCTTGGGAATTCAGGTTTTCATTTGAAAAAGAAATACTGGCTTTTTTTGTCTCAGCAGGTGGCCCTAAAAGCATACATGTAGGTTTGTTCTAACAGGCCTCCTGTTAACCTTCATATACGCAAGGGAATGTAAACTCTGTGCTTAGATTATTAAACAAAGCATCAATATCCAGTGTTGATACTATATGAGGCAGTTTGAGACACTTACTACTGCGTGATTAAGTTTGCCAATTTGTACAGTGGTATAAACAATTCTGTCATGAATTGCAGAGATGTTTTATCTCGGTCATTGCTATTTTTAAATTTGTAACGACAATTGGAGATCAGACTGAGACATTCTAGACATGTGGCAATCATCAGGCAGAGGAAGAAGCAGGGTGTGTTGGTGTCTGCAGGGATGCATATGTAAGAAGACAATGTGCGTTTCTTGACACTCCTACCTCTACCCACCCACCCCCAGTTTTGGGGTTTTGCTTTATCGTATCTTGGTGGTCTTAGTTGTCTTCCACAAAGTACTCTTAATGTATAAATTATAGAAAATGATGATTGTTCTGTTGTTTAAAAACAAAACAAACAAAAACCAACCAAACAAAAAAGCTGAAAAACCAAAAAATCTCCTGGTTGCATTTGCAATTTTAGTGTGCATTTTTGTAACTAAGAAATTCTATAAAATGAAGGCTTGCTTCCTTAATAGCAATTTATTATAGATTTATTTATATATCTATCAGAGATGATAACAGACAGAACACCAAATACCAAATTGCTATAGGGAAGAATATTGTTTTATAAGAGAGGTAGGAAACTGTACCATTGTAGAGTTCATAAATCTGTGTCAGAGGTGGACCAGATCTGGTAACCTATTTTGAAGGTGCCATGAGAGATCTTGGAATCTGCAAAGCTCATGGAGCAAGGATATGTAAGCAAGGTCCTACCGGTATATGCATTTACCATGCTTTAGTTATACCACAGTAACTGAGAGTACACATAACTTTATCTGTATGTTGTAGTAAGTTCAAAGAAGCTTGTTCTTCTGTAAGTGAAATCAGCCGCTCCGGTTTATGAAAACAAACACATGGCTAGTTGTTGTAGAGTAGGAAATCTGTAACTAGCTTTTCAAGTAGCCATATGTCAGTATTCAGATGAGTGTAGGCATATGAGCAGTTCTGGTCCAGGGTTACTTTTTCAGGTCATCTTTTCATGATTAAAAAAAAAAAAAAATCATCAGATATCCAGTCAGGTAAATGAAACTGTGGGTTAAGCCTGACTTAACACTCCAGCCAAATGTACACTGGAAACTATTACCTGCATGGCTAACGCACTTTCTATGCAGTGATGTCGACGTGATACCTGTACCTCCACCTGATGGTGCAGATGTAGCCTCTACTTGCTGACACTCCTTCTACTGCTAAAGGAATTCTGGTCAAGTCTTTGTAGTGCAGATGATTACTGAAGTTTTGTGTCAGTTATACTATTAAATATCATCCCTGATAGGAATGTTCTTGTACTAAGGGATATTGGTGCTGCCTGTTTCTGATTTTCTATAGATTTATTGATAACAGTTTAAAAAATTGGTCTAGATGATGAAGTAGTGGCTTATATTAAATAGTGGCTCAAAAAGTGCTGGGAAACCCCCTAGAGAATAGTTTCAATCAAAACAGATGTGAAACATGACCACGTAAAACTCTCATTTAATAACAACAAATTTAAAAAATAGAAAATGTCTATGCAAAATGCAATAAATATATATTTTTTTTACAGAGAACTACACACTTTATTTCTATCTTTAAAGAGCTACCAAATTTTCTTCAGACCCTTAGAATGGCCATAACAGAAATACTGAATGCCAGGTTACAGACTATTAATAACTTTTAAAATGCAATGAATCAATACCTTATGCTTATTTCCAAAATCTAAACTAAAAAATCAAAAATATTAGCCTTACTTACTATTTTCCTGCTCTATAGGAACCACTGGATTGCCATTTCTGGGGGCAGAAAAAGTGAAATATGTGAGCTATTAAGAGCTGCATGCTTTGTAAAGCACATATGAATAATATTTTTAGAAAGTCAGTTGTCTAAATTGTAGTTGTACTTCTATGATTTTGTTAATGGTGCTGTCATAAAAAGCATTTTTATAAATATATAAAATATTTGATTATATTTAACAACAGCAGAACATTTTATTTAAATGGGTTGGAGAAAAAAAGAACATGTTAAACCATCTGTCCCAATACAGAACTGCTTTGTGGTACATTTTGAATTCAGCTTCGGTTCCCTCTCTATAAAGTGGGAATGATCTTTTGTAATTTCCTTCACCCTATTTCAGTTTGTCTTCTTAGATTGTGAATTCTTACAATCAGGGTGCGTTGCCTACTAACTGCAAAAAATATAATGAGGCTGCAGTTTCTTCATCTGCTAGACCAGTGCAAGTTAATAAAACATTGATAAAAGTTTGAACTTTAAGACAGCTGTGACAGACAGACTATCGCTCACTCTGGTTGTATAAAACTTAAATATTCACATATTTTTGGGTTACTATTTGACTGTTCCTCTGAGATCTTTGAAAACTGTTCTTGTATCAGTCCAGCACCTCTGCTGGTGCTGTATCAGACTGTAGAACACGATAAATCTAAAGTGCAGCCAAGAACTGATGAGTGAAATTCTTAACTGCAGGTTATTAGTCAAGCTTGGGATGACTTTTTGTTATGTGCTGCAGATTAAATGCTGCATTTTTAATACCTTTTTAAAATGTTTGTCTTTTGGAAGTAACCGAGAGTTTCCCATTAGAGGTAGTTTCTTGCCTGTAGTTGTGATCTGAGATTATTTGGAGAAGGTTGGCACCAGTGGTGGAAATATAAAGATTTTCTCTAGAGAACAGGATATCTGAAAATGGTGGCCAGCCTCACACTTAAAGGATTCACATTTGTGTTTGGATGATGAAGTTTGAAGAGTTCTTATTTGTGTTGTATGAGTCTACTTGTACTCACTGTGTTAGTTGTAATTACAAGTTAAGATATCTTATGTATGTTATGTATCAGATTGCAACATTTGGACCTTTGAGGTAAAGCATTTTTCTTGTTGTTTGTCTTGTTTCTAGTGTTCGACTTGGTGATGTAAAATTTAGAAACCTGCTTCAACATTAGGATTGAGATTGCGTGTGCTCAGATTTACCTTGTGGCTTTGATTTGGACATTCTGGGTGGCAGCTTCACACACTCTCACTGCATCATCCAGGCTAATGCCCTCAGTCCACAGTCCACAGATGTAAACAATCTGATCTCGTGGCTGCAAACTGCCTTCCACACTGGCAGGAGAGCCAGGCACTATATCTAGCACATAAATACCTTGTAACTTGCTTCCAGCTCCTCCTGTCAGCTTCAAGCCTAGAATAATGCAGAGAAAGCATCTTTTGTGGCAGCATGTTTTGAATGTCACCGTCAGTGACATACAGCCTAATGGAATAGATGTGGGTCATTGAAAGATAGGCTGAACAAATCACTGACATTATAAATAACAGTCTTGTCCCAGTGAGATGGGGTGTAAGAGCTGGACTGGTAGAGTGAAATGCAATTAGATGTTTAAAAAGTATGTGAAAAACTTATATGGTATTGTCCATCTCTGCACTTCAGCTATTCCATAGTGCTTTATTTTATCTTATGATAAATAGTCATTTGAATAAGACACTTAGCTGCATAGCAGTGTCTCCCTTATTACCAGAGTGCTTAACTGCCTTGCGGCCTTTCAAGTGCCATAGGGAAGGGAGGCATATGACAACTAAGGAGATACCTGTACAGTGCAAAACTGAATTGTGCAGTGATATTCAAGCAATCTCTGAACAAGCTAGTTTCTGAACTGGAAACAGGGTGCTGTACCGGAGCAAATACAGGTACGCTGTTTCCTGAGTCTACAATTTTATCTGTGTGCAGTACTCACCACATTCTGCAGAAATACCAAGATACTCACGCTGTGGCGTTTTCTTTTATCACTTGTATTGCACAATGTAGATAAAGCCTTGTGTCTGGTGAATCAAGGATTTGAGTGGAGATTTTTTGAATAGCAAACTATTGCCCTAACCCGTGGCTCATCCTTCTTAAGCTTTGCCTTTTTTTTTTTCTTTCCCTCTAAATAGACATTATAATCTAACTACCAACAGCTTCTCTATATCAGTAACTTAAAAATATGAGACTGGAAATCTGCCAGAAACTTCGGCTGAAAGGGTGCTAATACAAAGATCATTGTTCCAACTATCTTCATTGGTCTAATAAGAGATATTAGTTTTCCCTTTAAGGCCTTGCCCAAAATAAAGTTCTCAGTTCCTTAGTCATGGGTAATGGAGGAGAGCATAACAGTGTCAAGGTCACTTAGGATCATACTGATCCAAGACCACTGTTGCTTATGATTATCTTACAATTACTGTAATCCCTGTCCAAAATAGCATGCATAGTATTTGCTACACACCTAGCTGTCCATTGGCACCTTTTGTAAGAGTAATTTCGGGAATCTCATCTGGTCTAATAGAGGGACGCGGATCACTGTCAGCACGACCAACCACAAGGTGCAGATCAGGAGGAGAGCTTTGCAGTAAAGTCAGGGCTTCATTGCATGGTAAAGATGTGACATCAATTCCATTCACCTAAATGACAAACCAGTAAAATGATGTCATAGATCTCATTGACCATCATGTACTTCTCCCTCCCCTCTGAATTTTGCATATAAACTTGAATTTGTTTGCACTTTCATGTTACTGCTTTGCTGTGGTATTGAATGTCAGTGAATGCAACAGTTAAGATTGCAGTAAGATTTCTTTTTTTAACTTTTATTTTTCTAAATGCAGAGCTTTCATAAAAATATCTCTTTTTTCTTGAAACTCAAGGTCTTGTAGCAAAAATCAAGGAAGATAACCTAATGCAACAAATTGAAGATGAACCAGGCAGAAAACAGGCTTTATTCATACATTACGAAGGACATAGCTCCTACATCCTTTGTATGTCATCTATCTTATTACATTAATTCTGTTTATGCCATTTAATTAGGAAGGCATTTAATATCTCTGTTGTCTTGCATTGTCACTAGATGATTCATGTTATTTGCCTGGTCATACAATCTATTCAGCCTGAAATTTCTCCTACTGAAGTCAGCAGAATTACATATATTATATGATTCAGTTGTACTTGCATGCCTAAATATGTGATAAACTGAACTCTACGAAAGGAAGAATGAGGAAGCTAAATGGCATCGATCTGAAAATATTTTCTCCTCAAAGAATTACTGTACCATAATGATTCTGTCTCCCCTTCTTAGTCTTCCATCAGACAGGGCAGGCTCATTCAAGATTTCGTCAACATACAGGCAGTTATCCACTTTGTTAAGAACTACAGAGAATCCATAACCGTTGTTCTCTGACTTTGTCAAAGTCACAAAGATCTCCATTTCCTGTTAAAATAGGCACAAGATATGTTTGATGCAAGCTTTTCTGTTGCTTCATTAACATCTTCCATTATGTCTTATATGCAGATAGGAATCAGATCCTCAGATGGTATAAATAAGAGCAAACATAAGCGTTTCTCTGATCTGTCACTGCCTTGCTCCGTAATGAATTTTACATCTTTTTACCTAGTGGAGCTTCATGGTGATTGATTGATAGGGCCTAATAAGGCAGAGAATGCCTTCAGGGACTGGAATTTTGGTATTTGAAATGTGTAAAGAAAGGCCTGGAGTACTCTGAGCTGACAAGCATTATAATAGTAGGGTGCAGTGATTATCGTTGTTATTGCTATTGCCGTCCCACCGAAAGAAATGGCTGGAGATAAATTTTGTCCTCAGTGCTCTCAAATTAGTAGGAATTCAGAGCTCATTAATGTCAGAAGGAATGCAAGATGTTCAGCATTTGGCAAGACTGAGCCTTATATTTTTGAATAGTAATTAGCACAAGGATCATACTTTCTTATCAGGACATTACAGTAGTATTACTGTAACAAAGTGATTTTCCACATGGGTTTAGAACATGACAGAGAAACCCCAAGTAGCTGACTCCAATTAAGTTTAGAGGCTACTAGAGGGATTTTAGGCCTTTGTACACTGGGAATAATACTGCAGAATGCTGGAAAGCTGAAGAAATAGTAAGATGGCATGAGCAAGGAGATGGCCTTAAGGCAAATGGTAAAGAATTCTGAAAAACTGGGCATAGGATAAGGTCTGCTTCTTCAGATTGTGGACATTCAGGAAAGTAAAAAAAAACCCAACCAAACAAAAAACAAGCAAACAAAAACAAACAACAACAAAAAAACCCGTGCCAAAATAGCATATATAATGAGTTAAAATTAATGTTAAAATGTTGCATTCTGAAAGTTGTTTCTTTTCCCTTGTCATATGCTACCTGTTAATAGTCTGGTGTCAATCACATACCCTAGTGCAATCTTCCCTTTCTTCCTTCTCTTCCTCTAGTTCCTCCACGTCTTCCCATTCATTGTCACTGTCATGTGTCTCTCTAGCAAGCAGGGATGATGAGAAGGGGCCACAGACACGTGGTTGTGAGGTTGCCGTGGTTGTGGAGAGCGTCTCAGAGCTTCCTCCCCGTGAAAGTGAGGTCACAGATGTTGAGCTGATAGTGAGATACTCTTCATCAATCGGGGTTAGAGAGAGTGTTTCAGGCATACATTTTGTGTTTGATAGGTCATCATCACTCTTATTAAGTATGCGGCTGGAAAATAAAAAGATTGCAGTGCTGGGGCTTTCCTCCATATGCTTTATTAGGTGGCCACTGGAAAGTCTACTGCTTATACATGACCTTATTTTAATTTTAACTGAAGTACTAGTTAAAGGTAAAAGTAAAGTACAAGTAAATTGCTGTCTGGGACCTCCAGTGTTACTATAAAAATAAATAAGTAATCAATATTTTGCAAAGCTAGTTAAAAGATTAAAAAGCTTTCAGAATTTGAGAACAACTTCTGCAAAATCTTTCACCTTTTTTTTTTTTTAAAGGCATTAATTAGTACTTTGTTTGCTTCTTGAAAAGAATAATCAGACAATTCCTAGACCATTAATTTTTCCTCTGCCATAAATAACTTAATTAACTTATCTGGTAGGTGGTATGCACATTACAATACTACTAAAATTTTCATATTTGCCTTTTTCTTGAAAAAGGAATGCCAGCCACATCCCTGGCTCCTACAGGTCTTTCCTTAGTAGCTAAGTAAGCTTGCCTTTATTCTTATGCTTGTCTTGAAGCATAAGTGTTGTCCTACAGAAATCAATGGATTTGTTCAATTACTTGAATTAAAATTTTATTGATTTTATTCCACTATGTTGGAGATACAGTGTTCAGCACTTTTGATATTCAAGCCCAGACTGTAATTGTATGTGTTGTGTTTAATATTGTTTTGGCTGTTGGCATTAATGAACTCTAATAGACTACTGTAGCATAGCCTCCCGCTAAATTTATCATTAAAGCTAATAGAAATGCTTGAAATGCGTACCTTTGAAAAGTACATGTTTTCTTCATATCAATCTTTATTGAAATATTGCTAAACTTCTTTCATCTTAAAAACACTTAAAATGGCATAACTTTTATTAATGCTTCACATAGCAAAGATGCCACGTCATTTCATATATAACAGTCGCCTAGGATCTTTCACTCTCTGGCAGAACTGAACTGTGTCTACCATCTCCCAAGCAAACATACAGAAATTGCGTCTTGTATGAAATCATAAAAGATCCCCAGTGTTAAGCTCTTGTTTCAAAAGTTGTCTGTAGTCAGAAGGAAAATATAAAGCACAGCAGCAAAACAAGCATTTTGGTTGGATATAGCTAGTAGCCTTTGATGGTATTTTTGAAATACTGATGAAAATAAGAAAAACTTGTAGGCTCATGAAGTATGTCCTCTGAGGGAAGCAATCTAGTCTGCTAGCTTGTATCTGTGCAGGGAGGAAATGAGAAGCTGGCTATCTCCGGTAGCACAGCAAAGCTGAGAATGAAGCTGACTGTGTGCTTTAATTGCTGCACAACAGATACTTATAATACTGTGGAAGAAGGCTGGGATAATTAAAAGAAATGTTTAAGGATAACAGCAAATGCAGTCTGCTCCTTTCTTTTGGAGACAGGAAAGAAAAAGTTCAGTAGAAATTGGTCAATGTGGGTGTCAAAGAAGCTGTCATGTGCTAGTGGAGTGTTGAGTGACTTTCAAAGGGTAGGAAGGGTGTTTGGTAGAGCTACACAAGCTCAAGGTGATGAGCCAGCAGTGGCTTAATCATAGCACAGCTTCTAGCCCATCTCTACATCACCATGGGAAATAACACAAGTCTTGGTCCTGCAGGCCCATACACAAGCTCCATTGACATGCTAGGCTTTCTTTTGGAGTCTTATGACCCCTGCATCTGGACTTCACGGGGGAAAATTATGGGTTAAAGTTTTTCAAAGCAGCTTTTTCAAAGATTCTTATTGGTGGCGATGAGAAGAAGAGTAAAAGGAATTTTGCATGTGAAACCCTGAGCAGGGAACTTTTAAGATTCATATCAGAAGATTTCTACATTTGTATGAAAAGTTTTAAGCAATCTGAAGAAAAGAAATTTCTTCACTATTTAAAAGGACTTCCTTCATTAATGCCTATTTTCTTCTGGGTTTTTTTGTATGTTTTTAGCTGAAAGGGTCCTTTAAACTGAGATTACATTCAAAATATTGTTTAAAATGCATGCCATCTTAAATTGCTCTGACTGCCTTTTGAAAATGCAAAAGCTGAAACTAAATGATACTGAGAATGTACCAACCAAAACATTTATTTCAGAACTTCCTTTTTGGGAAGAATCGCAAACTTTTCTTGGAATTTATTTTTTCCCCACAATAAACTTGGTTATGTTGAAACTATATCTCTTGGCAAATATGTTTGCTACTGACATATTTCTGCTTGTTTTATTCTCAGTAGAAGAGAAGCACATATGTAAGTAGGATCTTCACTCATGAATGTGAATGAAGTTTCTCCTTTCGAGAGAGAGGAGCTAAAAGAATGAACTGCTATTATGGCCCCACTTGACTTGCAGTCAGCTAGTGCTGTGACTCCCAGAGGCTGGAATCTCTGTCTGTCTGTATGTTGTATAACTCCCCTGTATATTGTACAACCCCTCTGGTTCAGGGCTTCTATTGGCTTCTGAAGATTTGAAAATAACTTTTTGGGTTTTTTCTCCTTGATCACGGTTCATCTTCTGAGTTGTGTGGTGTTTTTTTTTCTCTGAAAAAATTTGAAATGAAAAGATCATACAATAAGAAAGAAATTTTTGGTGTCTATTTAAGTCAACTCTGTGAAAATTGGAATTGAAAGATCGTATAATAAATAAGAAAGTCTTTGGTTCCTATTTAAATCAATGAGAGTCTTTCCACTGATTTCAAACTCTAGCCAGCTTCAGCTGAACGGCATAAATGATTACAGTAGTGCAGCACTCGTACAACTGTCTTGCAATACAGATTTACGCAAAATTCTAATAAGATGAGAGTAAATAGAGACAGCAGATTAGGATAGTCAGAGTAAGATGTAAAACAAAATCTTCATTAATCAGCAGTGATTAGAAGCAGATAGTCCTGTACTTAAACCTAAGCAATTCACTTTCAAAATTCTAAGAGCTGATGGAAAGGCTGCAGAGCAGATTTCAGTATTCCCTACCTTTTGGCCCATCCGAATTCACACGGTGAGTAGCAGTTCTGTTTCACTTCTTCCTCTAGGGAGTGGAAGACTTCAGAACTGGCAGCTTCTTGATGAAACTTCCAAAGATGCTTATAGAAACTTTCCCTGGGAGTCATCAGTTTCTGTATGGGCTTCTCTTGAAACTCAGCTTCCTGGTCTTCATAAGTTGAGCTGTCCTCTTCAGGAGGCTCACTGAAATCTGCTGCCACTGGAGAATCCAGGCAGTCTTCGAGGTCCGGAGATGTGCTACCTCCATCACTGGTAGACTGATCCATACTATGTTCTGCCTCTGTACTGCCTGGCATTTCTGCCACAAACTCCTTAATTGGAGAAGGTGCTGGAGTCTATCAAAATAACAGAAAGGTTAGTGTAACTACTTTTTTTATCTCCCATCTTCTTTCCTTTAACAACAAAATATTTGAAGAAGCAATATCAATAAGCATCTGAATGTGAAAATAGCAAATGGTAGCTGGAAGGGAGGGAAAAAATAGAGGGAGGGACTCTCTCACTAAATACTTGTTTTGTCTTTATGCTTACCTTTCACATTCTTCAGGAGTTCCGCCCGGGGAACTACTACACAAGTTCACTTTTCCCGATGAACTCTTTGCTAGAGGTGGCTACTTTTTATTTCTTTTTATATCATGCTTCAACTTTGTGTCTATATTCTCTTCACTGTGTAGAAGTGCCTCCAGATTTGACTCCTGTGCGACTGACCATAGAAATCTGCCAAGGGCACATTGCAGGAGAGCAACGGGAGACAGTTTGTTATCTGGAGATGGTCCTAACAGTCATTTCTGTCTGCCCGTGGACAGCTCTTATAAATCCTGGTGGGACAGGAGCCATGAGTGGGCCATTCTGCATGGAGCACGAGTAATGCAAATGCACGTTCATTATAAGAGTACTTGTGTATTTGCCCATAAGTTGTGTTCAAGAAGCAGGAATAATAATGCTAGCACACCCAATGGCACTGTTTTAGTCTCTGCAGTCTCTACTGTTTGTTTGTTTGTTTTGTTTATTTTGTCCCCTGCAGATACTGTAAACTATCAATAAGAAGCTGAATAACCAGTTGAAACCATTATTTCATTTATTTAAGTTTGTTAAGAGGTAGTCTGGATAGGAAGTTCTTTATTTTCCTCTTGCTTTTGGGAGTAATGTAGCTACCTCAAGCCCACGAGGGTTAGTTAAAACGAGCAGCAGTTAAAATAGCTGCAGTTGAGAATATCTGCAGTTTCTGGCTGAGGATGTAGTAGAGCAGTTTTAGGAGTATCACTAGAAGATCTGCTTGAGTATGTGCTGTCTCACTCCAGTGACAGTACTGCAATTTAAAAGTTACTGGGCTGGGATAAACATGTTTCACATCTGTCAGATTTCTATTATTTTGGTTGCTAAGGAGAATCAGTTGAACTCTACAGGTTGAGTTGAAGCTGGGAAAGGAAAGAAATGGAATAAAAGACCTTCGAGAAGAGGGAAGGTTGCCTTGTTCAAGACTGGATAGCAACGTAGTAGTGTTTTTTCAGGTTTACAGAAGCAAGTTTACTGACAGAAGCTTTGCCTTACCAGGGCACTCTGCTCTATTTCTGGAAGAACACCTTTTGGTGGTCTGCAAAGTAGTAGTGTGACTTCTGCAGGAGCTCCTCTCAACAAGTGCAGGACATCCTAAGCATGAAGAAGGAATATTAGATTTCTTATGGAACAGTCTATAGTACGTGTCATTTTACCAGCTGGGACAGAGACAATTTTTTTTGTGAATGCCATATTCCTAGTATTTGTGCCTCTTGAAAGTGTCTGGGGGCCAAAATTCTCTACTGTATGTTTGTCATAGAAGTGCACCATAGTTTTTATGTGAATGTGTATCTAAAGTAAAGACAGTTCTGTTTACAAACTTTTGTTTCACCACCAGACACATAGGTTTAAATCTTTTCCCTTTCTTGAAGAGAACAGGATTTTCAGACAAATTCATTCAAACTGCATGTGGCAGGGACACACCTTCAGTCACTTATATTAGCATACCTCCACAGACTGCCATACTGACATAACAAAAGGGAGACTTTCTCAAACCCCTCCTTGACATAACATCTATTCAGTGGCATTCAGCTTTCAGCTATGGTGGGAGATGAAATACTTAATCAAGAGGGGGAAAAAAAAAATGCTGTAGGCCAAAACACCCTGTCTGCCCCTCTGCACAAACTGAGTAAAAAGGCTGTATGTCAGAGAGCAAGACAGTGCTGGAAAAGGACAGACTTCAGGTCAGAAAAAAAAAATTGAGTACAACTACAGTACACCCCAGGTGTCTAGGACTTACAGCACCTTGTCTTTTGCCGTAGCTATTTAATGATATGAATGACCCGTCAGTGGGAAAATTGCATGATTTCATCATTTCTGTTTGTTACCGATCTTACCTATGCAATGCATATTCATATACAAAACTCAGGGATTCTTCATAAGGTGAAAAGATTATGATGAAAAAAATAAATCCATATGTAGTCCTTTTAATTTCTTCATGTGACTACAGAATTTCTCATTTCAGGTAAAAAAAGTTACACTGGATTTACCTCACCTGATAGAGATTTGAATCTGGGGCATGGTATTATAGCATGACATTACAAAGCATGAATGACCAGAGGGAAAAAATGTTCCAATTATGCTTAACACCAACAAATATTTCAACTAATTAACAACTGGTGTGCATCTAACAATAGACTTAGTGCATCAGTAGTAGAAAATTTTGAATTAAATAGTGGAAGAAATTCTTTATAAGAATTCTGTTAGGAAAGAAATTCTCCATAAGAATTCTAGAAAACAATCCTACATAGAAATCAGATTCATTATATGCAAATTCTGACTTCCTCTGGTGATAATTAAGTTTAAAACCAGTTTCATCCCATTGTCTTTATTAACATGTTACCCATCCGGGTCCCAGTAATAGTACTGCCTGGTACCTGATACAAGAGTCCTTGAACAGATTTCCCATTCACAGCCAAAATGATGTCTCCGACTTCAATTTTGCCATTCTCTTCAGCTGGCTGCCCTGGAAACAGTCTTTTGATCCTGACAATAGCTCCTCCAAAGTGTTCGCAAGCATCTCCTTCCATTTCCAGAACACTGAAGCCGAGGCCTCCAGAATTCTTTGTCAATTTGACTTCAAATGTATTATCTGTTCAAAGCAGGGATTGGAAAAAGAGTGGGAGCTGTGGCATATGTACCCCCTTAGGAGATGATGTAAATTATACCCTCAGCAGACCTTTTCCCTGTGAGCTGCAGAGGTAGGTCTACTGATACTAATGGCAAAATAAGAATTTGGTGTTCCTTTAACTTATGTAAGCCCTTGAAATCACACAAGAAGAATGCGGAGAACTGGATTCTGTTCCACTGTGTGTTCACAGACTGTATGCTATCTGATACAAGCCCATAAAGGATAAGCCTTTTTTACCAACATAAAATGGTTCAAATGCTATCCTTTTCTATCATTCTTCTGTAAGTACTGGGTATACCTTACTATTCTGTAGCTGCCTGATGTTAGTGTGGGTCCTGCACTAACCAGCAGAAGGTAGAATCAGAGCTACTGTTCTTTTAAGCCAAGAACAAGAGACCAGCCCATTCCCAAATACCGTACTTGCAGCTGTACCCCATTCTGCTAGGGACAATGTAGAGGAGTAACTGCTCCATGGGAAAGTATGGTTCAGACTTAGCGTTTATGAGACAGCCTTATAGTAAAAGATAACAGCATTTATTTGTTGGCTGAATTCAGTGAAAGTGATCTCGGAATCATTCTATGATTCTGCTTTTAAGAAATGAAGTGATGGCAGCCTCCAGTCCTGGCCCTGGGGCAGCAGTTCACCCTGGCTTCGCTGCTGACAGCATCGGCAGTTGTGCTGGCGATGCTCTGTGGGTAACAGTCTGACAGCATCAACACAGCTGCCTCCTGCCTGGCAGGCTATAGACTACAGACAGGGATGTCCCCTGTCAGCCCCATCTCATGAAACCTATGATAAATTCAGCTATATCTAGCAACTGTAACTCTAAGTATATCAGAAGTATTTTGTTCAGAATTGGTATTTGATAAAGCCATTAATATTGCGCATTATATTTTCATTCAGTATGCAGTTTTCCTTCAAACATGCAGAAATTTCATAAAATTAGTATCATCCATTCCTTTCTTGCACATCGTAAGAAGTCACCCTGAGTTCCTTTTTTATCGCTCACCATCTGTCATAAAGCAGCAGTCCTTGGTACCATCTGTGAAGGGTGTTGCCACAGAAACAACTGCACATTGGTCCTCCTTTCTGTCATTAGCTGTCAGGCATGGCCCTGCCAATAGATAGTTTCCCCTTTCTAGAACCAGCTTGGCAACCTAAAACGATGATAAACAGGTTCCGGTTACACAGTACTCAGTGAGCTCTCAGTCTTTTTTACTTTTCTTTTTAGGAGAATGGGGTTGGGTGGGGTGAGGCAAGGGGGATATTTCTTTTGGCCCAGCTTTGCAACTGTGCTACATACTAAGAGCAGTTTATTCTGATGGATATCTTATTGAGCTTATCTGCTTGTACAGACCTGGCCGGATTTCTTAAGGTGTTCCACAGCCTGTTTGTGGGTGATGCCACAGAGGCTGATGCCATCTACTTCCAGCAGACGATCACCTGAGGCAAAAGAAAACAAACAAACAAAGGGTCAAGTTGCTTTGATGTTCAAGTTCAATGGCCATAAACCTTGAGGCTACCAACATTGCAATAGATCTTCATGCTTACATGTGTCAAATTATGTTAGTCTGTATGAAAGCGATACTGCTTGTTATACAGCATTCTATAGCTAGCACTTAAAACATACCAGGATATTCCATAAATAAATGCAGTGATAGTACCTGGTTATCACAGCAATACTGAAAGTAGATGTCAAAATCGCTAGCCTGATGTGCAGCTACAGAAAGTAACTGTACAATGTTGGTATGAGGCTCCTGGTTTTTCAGTGGGATGTCTACATGTAGTACAGGGACAGGCTGAGAAATGATGGACTGACTGCATATAATGTTTTACAGTTGTATGACCTCTAATCACAAATGTATTTCATTGTCGCTGTGGCAAGCCTGCCACACTAACACTGAGTTCTACAGCCCACAGTTTTATTGCCAGACATGTTACCTATCTTTATTTGTCCGTCCTTATCTGCTGGTCCCCTGGGAATAATTGACTTCACGTATATCCCACCGTGACGCACACTAGTGTTAATTCCACCCTGCAAAACATATGCCCACAGATTAGAGTGTAGTCTTCATATGTACTTCCTGTGATAAAAAACAAAGCAACTTACAGCTGCATTGCAAAGCAACTGCTTCAGGAACTACTTTCTTTTTTTTGTTAATATAGGAAAAATGAAAGAGGATGTTACTCCAAAGACCCACCTAGTTGTAATATACTTCCCTAGGCGGTAATCTTGTTTTTTCAGGGAAATGCAATGTGTTTCTATGTGGCTATATAAAAACATTTACTAAATGTTCCTAAATTTTTCCCTATGCTAACATAAAGATGGGGTTGCATCTTGCAGTTAGTCTCTAGCCCAGCTTCCAAACTATGCAATATCCATTCAGCAATCATTAACCTTTCAGACAATATGTAAAGCGTGGACCTGAACTCGTGCAGCCACTTGAGAGCCTAAAGCTCAGGGGAATTTCAGATTAACCCAAGAATCGTGTTCTGTCCATCTACATCCCCTGGCCAAATTCAGATGAAAAAGCAACCCTCAATTTCTTCTGCAGGCAATGAAATGTCTGCTGCTTCCCACTCCATTTCAGCAAGGACTGTAAAGACATCTCAGGCTTGAGGGGTAAATTCAACTTTGATAGCCAGGACAAGGAATTATTCAAATGTGGCAGATAGTTTCCACTGCTGCCTTCTCTGGTCCTCTAAATATACGGAGGACTGTATTTCCTTGTATTATTAGGAAATAAAATTGGCTGCAGCCTTTTCTCTGGCCTTCAGAGGAAGAAGCATGGCATATCGTGAGTCTGCACAGCTAAACTTTCAGCCCCCCAGTGTGGGATGGCTTCTGTTATACTGCTTGTTGAGGCACAGGCTAAAACCATATCAGGGGTTGTCAACAATTAAACAGCGCCTGTGGGCTACTGCTTGAGCCCATGCCATGGTCCTGTGTAATCTGCTTGTGCAGATACAGCCTTTGAGTTCCAGGAGCTCCAGGGGAGCAGCAAAACCAGTCTTGACTTGGAGAATTCTTTGAATCACTGTGTGTTCTAGAGGCTCTGGCTATATCTCTCCCTGACCAAACTCCACTTTCAAGTGGTACGTCTTGTTCTCAAATTGAGTAAGGATGAATAGGGCTTGTGCTGCCATGAGCTTTATGCCAACACGCTTCTTTCAGATTCTGCAGGCAAGAACTGGGAAATGGTCAGAACCAGTACTTTATGATTCCTCTGTCAGTCAGTTGTAAACTTAGGTTTGAAACGTGCCATGCTAACAGTTTTTGTTATCAGCCCATCTTCTATCATTGTTCCACATAAATACACTTCCCTGTGTGGTTTTTGGTCACATAACAGTTTGACAGACACACTGAAAGATTAACGGTAACACTTGCAGTCACACTGATTCCAAAAGTCCCGTCTTCTTTAACAAGCTCCACAGTATAGATTTCCTTTGGGTTCGTTTCAGGTGGAGATGGTAAGTGCGAAGAATCAGCTTCCTGTCTCAAAAATATAAACACTAATGAGACTACAGCATCTCAACAAAAAAGGAGGGAAAAGGAAGAAAAAAAAAAGGAGAGAGTTACCAGAAGGTATAACAGGTTTGATCCTGCTGTCACTGTATGCCTGGAGTGGTACCATTTATATCCCTGACGTTATTTCAAGCTTACGCTAATGTTACTCAAAATACAATCTGTCTAAATGTACATAAGCTGAGTATAGATAGGGAAGCTATCTAATAGTAGGAAATTAGATACAAAATGTTGCTATTCTATGTCTAATTGAAAACTTAAGAGACTGCAAGAAAATAACGAAAAATTTGTACCTCCACTGGAAAAGGGAGGACATCTTTTAATAACATTTTGTGGAAGGGTTTCACCATTTTTTCATACATTCTAGACATGTCTATCATTTTGACATTTCCAATGTAATTTAACAAGCAGCATCTTCCAAGGTTTTCTTTCCCCTTTCCTCATTTTTTTAATTTCTTGGTTACTTTCCATTCTTAATATAGCTGGCACGTTGTTAAGACACTTGCTGGGTGTAATATTACTGAAGAGCATCAAAATCTCAGTTACCTCCACATCCAGGCTACCAGCAGAAGGATCTGGAATCCTTGGGCCCAAGTTTGGTGCTAAACTCGAGGAAAGAGCCTTCTCAAGTTCATCTATATTTATGTCCTGTTCTTTGGGGAGAGCTGTATGACAATCTTGAATCTTTTTTCTCCCGCTGTCTACACAAGAGATCTCAGATCCACTGGTGCTGTTGCCTCTTGATAGATTCTTTTCTTCATTTAGGCCTTCTTCATACATATCTGTAAAGCCATACCAAAATAAAACATTGTTGCATGCAAACAGTAAGTAAACTTGAAGGCAAATATTATACCTCAGCACAGGAGGACAAAGTAACTTCCTACATTAAGTGGTTACAAAATCAGATCTATAAAATGAGTCAGTCATTGTAAAATCCAGCGCTGCTATTAAAAGTGTGGATAAATGTATTTGCTTCGTCACTGCAGAGGACTATGACTCTATCAGAGAAAGAAATGCCAAAATTCCCTTGGTATTCAGCAATGCAGCCCATAATAGATTTTTTCACACTGACTGTAGAACAGAGATCATATGATACCTGCTAGAAGTTGTCTGTTTTCATTGCTAGCCTATGGTTATTATAACTGGCACTGAGTAGCAAGAAAGTACTACTACATCCCACTACCTAATAAATACCAGTGTCCTGAGTTAACTATTAGCATTTCATAGCCAGCAAAGGCATTTGCCTTTATACCTTTGGGTTGAGAGATGATGAGCTCCACTTCATCGGGAGAATTCTGTATGATTTTAACTGCAGTATTAAAGGAAACACCCTCGAGACTAATATTATTCACAGAGATGAGTCGTCCTCCTTAAAAAAAAAAAAAAGGATAAAAACAAGACAAAGCACATCTAAATAAGGAAATAAATCCAGAGTAGCTAACTTTAAACCATGAAAGTATTTTAATTCTAATTAAAAACTAAGGACAGTGACCTGGTTTGATATTTCCAGCTCTGTCGGCAGGTCCCCCAGGGATAATTGAAGCGATAAAGATACCGAGGTCTAATTTTCCTACATTTTCTCCTCCAATAATTACAAAACCTGCAAAAATGAGATAGCATGAGAATGCAGAGGCATTGGCAGTATTAGAAAAGATGAACCTTAGGACCATAAAAGGCTCTTACTCCATTGGTGCAAGTTTTATACATGGTCTGGAGAATGGTGAGGTCTGATTTACACGGCATCAAGGTCTTGATTAGGGAGAGATTTAAACTCACGTTATAATTAAAGTGTGCTGGTGACTTTGGTGGCTATTTAGATATAATTTATCAATAAGAATACTTTCCTGGCTTGGGAATTTTAAAGATTCTAGCTACTTTCTTATAAGAGTCATAAGCTACGTGGACCTTAGTATTTAACACCTGCAGGAGGAAAATGGTATAAAAGCTCATTAGATAAATTCAAACATTGTTCTACATCATGTAGTCTAGGTCCCTGACGTGGGCCATGTAAACTTCTAATGGATATGAAAGAGATACCTAAGAAAATTCTATATATCTATCTAATATCTGTAGTCAAGTAGTTGAATTTCATTATCCTGTTTCAGTGTATTTTGCCTATTGCAGAATATATTCTTCTCACTGCTATAATAGTTGGGTTTGGGATCAGGATATTCCACACAGACCTGCGCCACGTAGAAATTTGATGTTTAATTGTAGTAATGGTCATCTCTGAAACCTGATGGTCCTCTGAACTCATCCACAAGAACAGTATACAGTGGGATAGTGTATTATATAACAAAAATGTTATCCAAATAAGAATGCAAAAGTTGGGAAACACTCATGTTAAACTTGTGTACATATTTTGCACCCCCACAGGCAATACCTGAAAGGTTTACAGAACATCATCTTCCCCTGTGTCTAAGATAGATAAAGGTCTAAAATAAATAAAATCACCATGCATGCATTTCAGACACACAACTAGACCCTTGTTCCTTTCATTCTAATCTTAGCACTTGGTCCCCTTGACCTCTGTGGCCTTAGTTAATCCTCTGAAAAAACTGTGGTCTTGATTTATGTGCTTAGTCCTTTTCAGTCCCAGAAATTCTAAGTCCTTCACAAAGATTGGTAGTCTTATTCTATAAGAATAGATTAGGTGAAGATCTTGCCCAATTTGAGTCAGCAAGTATATGTTAGCACCAGAATCTGATAGTCCCAGTAATAAACATAACATTCATGTTCCTTACTTACCAAATCCATTCTTAGGGTCACGTTTTAGGCTGACACAAATGATTTCTCTTTCTAGACCACTTAGGAAAACTTCCTTTTGGATGGCTGGTGATCCAGGTGCTGCAGAAACAAAACAGCTAGAATAAATGCAGATTAATGCAGGGAGACAGTAGATTCATATAGTATGCAAAACTGGGGCTTCAAAAATTAAAAATATATTTTGTCCTTGTTTTCAGCATTACCATTACTTCAGAATCGATATAATTCAGAATCAATATAATTCAAGAAGGAAGCTCAAACAAGTGTTTGGAAATTTGCCTTTGTTAGAAAAGTGTAAGTACAGTAGCTGTGTAAGCTCTTCCAGTAATGTTCCTTTCTGGGAGACTATGCGTTTATCTGCAATATTTTTATTAAGACTTGGATATCTAAAGAGAAAGGCATGTAGCGCCCATTGAATATGAGGGTGATGTGGACACAAAATCTCCTACGGGTTCCTTTGGAAACTCTAGCCTTCGGCCCTGTAGGCCCTTTTGACTCTGTAGGTGCAATCCAATCAGCACTGATTGTGATGGTGACTTCAGTAACGTTAACACTACTTAGCATTGTGCAATTGCCACAGTGTGTTTAAAGTACAGTTCTAACTTTAAAATGAACTAACCAAATAATCATAGCTTTGTATTCCATACGCTGTGTGCGTGCAATGTGTCTTCTTTTAGAAAATTAGGTGTCCAGTTTTATTCCAGTTAGTGTCATGCAAATGCAAGAACAGAGGAAGGACCTGGAGCCTATGTTGTCTCATGCATTATTAAGTGGGTTTGTCTCAATTGCAAAATGAATTATGACCTCTGAGCATAGGGATATTGTCCCATGCGAGAGTCCTGGGTGTACTGAACTACATCTCTGAGGAGCATTAGGCACCATTGATAGAATAATTTTATCATCAAGTCCCTTATCAATCATCCTTTTGGAAAGCAGGAGTGAACGGGAAGAACACAGCTTGTCTTGCTAAATTCTGGGTTAATTCCCAGGACTAGAAGTGCAAAAGGATATTCTTTCATCTGTAAGTAGAATATATTTTGGTCTCCTGCTATTGAAACGATAAATATGGGAGGGAGCTGTCTCTTGTTATGATTATTATTATATACTCACCACTGATTGTGTTCTGAGTTGAGTGGATAGAGAGGTAGTCATAACTCCTTTGCCTTCCTTTCAAATTGATGTGGATTTCTGACTGGGATAGCCCTGATGTGGATCTGCACAACAGGAAATGAAGACTGCGTTACAACAACAAATTGGCAATGGTATTTAGCACTCTTCATTAGTCTGTCAGAGCCAAGTTGGGAATGCACGTGTTTATTGCCTTTCAACAAGTATGCTGATCTCTGGGCCACATTTCGTTGTAGAGGAGAGGTAGTTTATCCTTGCCAGCATTTGCTTCCAAATAACAGCTGCCATTAGACCACTCACATCAACTGATTTCCCCGTGTTTTTCTCTGAGCTGAGTGCAGGCATCAGGAAAACACAGCGTAGCCTCAGCATGATTCATTTAGCCCTGCTGTCCACTTAGACAAAACCACGTCTGAAAGTTTTCCTGATAGTTCATGTTCTTCTTGGCTCTATTCTAACTCTTAGTATTCTAAAAGGCACTAGAATTCATCAAAGGCCTTGAGACTGTGTGCAGCTATAGTAACCGCCTACACTGGTGAATGTACCAATGCAAATGAAAAGGGAGAAGCTCTTACAGTCTTCTGTGTGATTTCCACCTTTAGACACAGAGGAATCAATTAGGTAAGACCTGCTCAAATCCAGCACCCCCTGTGCATTCAGTTCTGCCATACTGCCATTTCCAGAGAAGATACACAGACATTAAAGATCTTTATCCTTCTCCATAACCCATTAAGTGGTTCATTCCTGAGTCTGGTGCAAATTTAAATGCCATTCTTTTTCAAGTTCTTATCTGTTAGACTGTTAGCTTCCTGCCTGTGTTTGCACTACTGCTGGCACCAGGGAGCCCCAGGCCTTTTGGTGTGACCACAATAAAGACTGCAAAAAAATGAAGGTCTGCCTCACGGTTTAACATAGAGGTTTGCAATGATATAGTCTATGACTGAGTATTCTTACAAGTATTCAGAGGCAAAAGCAAACCTACCTGCCAAGATTGCTTTTCTCTCTAGCCCTATTGTTGGTTTCCACACTGAGGTTATCACAAGATTTGCTCATCATCCCAGCAGAAAGGTTTTCCAGGTTTGCTGCGTAGAGCACGTTCTCTGAACGAGACAGTCTCTGAATCAGGGCAAGGTGTTCACGCTGAGCTGCATATGCAGAATTTGATTTGTCTATTTCCACAAATTTGCTTTCCTCTGAATAAGAAGGGAGAGAGAAGGAGGAAAAAAAGATAAATCCATTTATATTATCCCATCTTTTTAAGCTCAAAGGTGCTTTCTGTCTAACCTTTTGAACATGCCAGAAGAAAAGATTGACACCACAGATATATTTGTTCTGGTATCCTTAAGGATATCTAGACCCTGGAGTGAGACCCAATCCATTTCTTTCATAGAACGTATATGCTGTATTTAGATTTAATTTCTACGAATTATACTGCAAATTCACTTTTTACAAAGACAGATGAAATGTACAACCCTTTATAATTTAAACCTGAGTATCTCTGTAAAGTGTATTTTGTAAATGTTCAATATATGAGAAATATCTGTCCGTCAGAGACTGAATTAGCCAGGTTGGTAGTTTCCCATCCTCATGTGCCCACCATTCCAATATATGTACATCTGAGAAGACAGAAGCTCTACTAACACATGCTCTCTTAAGTTCAGAGAGGGGCCAAGGAGCTGGCTGTTTGCTCTGAGTGATTTACAAATGCGAAGCTGAGTAGGGGACCATCTTGGTGGCAATGCTTGCTATCCAATTTTCCGCTTCTGTGTGAAATCTACTACTTGCTTAATGATGTCTAGGCTCTGCTATATACGAATCTGTCCTTTCAAAAGATTCTGTTTCCCTGAAACAAGATAGTGCTGGAGGAAGCATTGTTAATTTATTTAGGTTCTCAACTGGTGGGCTGGAGAGGGGATTTGAAAGAGAGAGGGACAGCAAGCAACTGGAGACATGTCAGAAAGTAAAACAAGAACCCTGCTTGGTTCAGGCTAGCACAAATATGGGCTTTAATTCTGCTTGTATGTGACAGCTGACCTCCCACGTGTTTTCCTAACAAATATTAGCCTGAATGCAGCTTTCTAGAACACTACTCTGCAGCATTAAACCTAGGCTCTCTCTTTCCTCAGTGACTTTGATCAGGGGCATTTGTTAAGGCATCAGAAGGCTTAACTGTCCACAGTATTAACGCAGTCTGAGAGTTGCCATGGTGATTTCATAGTAGGGGGCTGCTAGCAAGTTTTGAAGAGATGGTGACTTATACATCTGAACAGTGCAGCAGAAAGAAGAGTTTCCCCCATGCAGAAAGAGCCTTATAATCTCTTACAGCCTCACTGTGGTGGCAACGGCAGCATTTTGAACTACTGTCTGTCATTGCCTTCACAACGTCTTTTTCTGGGACAGCAAGCACACACCGAACCTCAGAACCTGCAGTCATACAGCTTGTGTAAGTCTGGCTTGTTTCAGTGATTTGGGATTCTTGTAATCAGGATTTAGGTTATAATTTTCTTTGCTCTCAATCTTTTTGTTCTCTTATATATGGAATGTAGTAATTTTTATTAAGATACATTACCACAAGCAAATGTGACACAGGAACCTTTAAGATTCACTATTAGCACTCATTTGTACGCTACAAATCACAGTCCCAGTAAGTTATGTTTGAAGCTACAGGATCCCAAGCAACAAAAGGTGCCCTGAACCTACATACCATCCTAGTGCCTTCTTCCATGGTAACAAATTTGTGCAGGTGGAATTTCACTTTTCATGAAATAATTTTAGTGGGAAAGAAGCAATATATCAATCATCCTGTTATATCCCATGATATAATGTGTTTCCAACACTTTGACAGTTTTACTAGGCAAAGGAGTATCCCAGCAGCTAAGGCAGAACACTTGATGCTCCTGCTGTGACTCACTGGGTCAAATACTTAGTGGTTGTAAATTATCATGATTCTGTTCAAGGCAATGGATGAGTCCTCAGCTAGTGAAAACTCATGTTTCTCCAGTGAAGTCAAGAGTGATGACAGTTGTCAGCTTAGGCTGTTATTTCTTATGTGCCTTAGTTTCCCCATAATGATACTCACCCACCTTTACAGAGCATGCTGAGAACTGTGGGTGACAAGTGCTGTGTAACTGCCCCGGGTTGAGCAGAACCTTGTCTTAGAAACTATGGAAAACCTGAAGTCTAAGGAGGTATTAGTCATATTTTCCACAGACATGGCAAAAATCGTAAGATAAGAGCAGCTAGCAGCTACATAGTTGAGTGGCTATGTCTGATGTGCCTTTGGTTTAGTGGTTTTGTCCTGGGACTGAACCATAGGGTTGCCTTATGCAAAGATAATGAGTTAACTAAATTCAGTATGTCTGGGCACTACTATAGTTATTCTTTGTGTGGAACATTTCTCAAGTTACAATTGGGGTAAGTCTGATACATTTCTTCATAATTCCCAGCAGGTTTCCTGAAGGGAAGTGTAATAATGCTTTTTTTTAAAAATCTGAGTTTAGCTACATAGTTGTTATAATCAGAGAACCCATCTCCACCCCCTGCACATGCCCACTCACATGCAAATGCTAAATTAGACTTACACACCTCTAACTTCCAGTGAAGTAGGAGAAATTACTTTTTAGTCTGCAAATGAGAAACTGAAGCACAGTGAAACTGATGTGGCAGGTTCTGATTCTCAGCTTCACTGAATGCACTTTTTCTAAAACCTAACCTTGTCCTATGGCCTGAATAACAAAAGTGCATTTATACCTCACCTGATGAAGTTTGCCGAAGTTGCCTAGAACTCATCTGTGCATTGAATTTGTGCTGGGCAGAGCAGAGGTCCAGTAGATATTTACATGTCTTTGCTGTATCGGTAATGAAAGTGTGTTTCTTGCCACTGAAGCTGCTTTCAATCATGAATTTTTTTCTCTAAAGGGAAAAAAAAAACACAGCTTGCTTCATATATCAGTCATTACATTGAGGCACTGAAAGTTCATTTGTATAGTCTTGGTTTGTCCAGTTGTATTTATGCCTGGCTGCAAGCCTTTTGGGTGCAGTAAATGTCTATCATAAATTCGACAGTTGTTAGTGAGGTATCTGTCATTGGGATCATAACTGCCCTGTGTCGAAAGTTAAGAGCCTTTGGACACTGACTGCATTGAGAGCAGGTTGATAGATCTGAAAAAATTTGGCCCTACAGATGTTAAAATTATTAAACCAATTTAATGTGAAAATGAAAATATCTTCAAGGGGCAGAAGGGCCATTTTGGGAGAGCAAACAGGCAGGGAAACGTGTAGTGCAGGTTGACACCTTCGCTGTATGATGGTGAATTGATATATCTCTGGTGGCAGAATACTATTTAGAAGGGGTCACATTCTTGTCAGCAATGCTGGTTTGTTAACAGCCACTGAGATACTAAGAGACAAGGACGGGAATAATGAGATCTCGAAAGAGGGAAACGTGATCCCATGACCTGATGTAGACAGGAAAACAAAAGAGAGAGAGAAGTAAAGATGAGAGAGGAATGAATATGGAATATGCCATAAAGAGGTTTGACATAATCTCTGTAATAGCCAACACCAGATTATTCAGTTTTATAGTAATTCGACCCCAGCGTTGGCAAAAGAACTAAACCTCACTAAGAACTGTGTATCTTGTATCCACATCCAGATCCAGCCTTGACTTTACACTGTTTTCAAGAAGGGCTTGCCTGTACAGAATGAGTCTAATTCTGGCTCTGAATGCAATAAATCTATCAAAGTGACAGGCAGGAGGGGAGTAAAGTAGTAAAGTGGAGAAGAGATTCACTTGGTTCCAACTCACATGAGCTGAAATTCTCTCTGTTTCACGCCACTGGAATCTTAAACTGGCAATTCTTGTGTGATTTTTCACCTCATACACAATGATGCCTTTGGCACAGATTCCCAGGATGATGTCCCCTCCTGCTCCTTTCTTCTCTTGGGACACACGATAGAATAACACTCCATATTCAGGAAGTTGCTGAGTCACCTTGTAGAGAAAAGTGCGTTTACCATGCGTTATTCCAAGACAGGCATGGGAAGAAACAGTAGGTAGATGGGAAAGGAAATGATTTTGAGTGTCTTTACTGAATATTCTTTCACTCTTTCAAGAAACCTTTGAAAACCCTTACCAAATTTTCATACCTTACTTTGGTATGTCAGAGAGCCATTACAGGCATTCATTTTCCATGTGTAAAACTGAAGTAACGCTTTCCCACACACCTCATGTCAAGAGGTAGGAGGATTATGTAGTTTCCTGCACAATAATCTAAACATTACATGGGACTGAGGTACTCAGCATTATGGCTACTCGGCACTTCTGTGCATTTCTGACTAGAAATCCATGCAGGATTAATGCTGCTTGACTACAGGTAAACCTTGTTTCTTCCCATTTTCTTTTGTTTCTTTGTTTCCCTGAGCAAACACAGAAACCACGAGGTACAGCAAATATGATGATCTTAGTAAAACTGCTAATACTTTGGTGTCAGGGCTACTCTGACGTTGTTATGGGTTTGTGTGGTTTCCTTCCTACAATAGCGACGACCAACTGGAAATCTTAACTGCAGTGACACCACTGCTCCCAGCCTGCAACAAACTCACTCGGGTCCATATAGTCATTCTTTCATGGCGATCATCTTTTAAAATCAGACATTATAAATTTCCATTGCCAAGAATATTAAGTTACAGAGTTTGCTAAATTGTACCTCAAAGTATCTCACCTAAATATAGTGGAGACTTTTGAGGGAATTTCACTGCCCCAGAATTCCCTTCGGTGCTAAACTTTATAGTAACAGGTCTTCAGTGTCGCTTGTTTCGTGCACAGTGCTCGTTGATGGGTGAAAAGTTAAGTAGGTTTATACCTCAAGGGACTGAGGAGTCAGCTTCTGCCCTTGCCTTCTAACTGTGTAGAGAATGCTCTGAGGAACTCACCCAGAGGTTCTGGCTGTTGTTTCTTGTCTTTCTACCTCCTGCACTTGGCCACAAAATGTTAAAACGTGACTCAGACCCTTTACAGGACTATGAAATATGAGGAGGGGTTTTCGTCCTCTTTCATAATCTGCAGATCAATATGTCTTTATTCTAAAACTTTTTTTTTTTCCTGGGAAGCTAATGTAGAATCCCCAAATGACTTTTTTAACCATGAATAGAGATTTTCAGTGACCAGAATAAAACACTTTAAGAAGATCTGTTTTTCAAAAACTATCCAGAGCACAAATGTTCAGGTCCTGAAAACTGGGGCATCTATAATCACCAGCTGAATCTAGGTTTTAATTTTTAATCCCTTTCATATTTGGAATTTGCATGTTCTTGCCATCGGGGCTATCTTTCTTACTTTGTATGACGTGTTGGCTCCTTCTACAGACTTATTCATTGCAACAGATACGAACAAAGCTGCTTTTCTTCATTGGATTTGGCACGCATGATGGGACTGTCATTAGGGCTAAGCTTCAATCTATTTCTTCAATTCCACTGACAGCATTAGATGAGGAACTAGCATAATTAAACAGCAACTGAACTGAAATGATGCTATAAATAAAAGCATGTGTCACTGCAGCAAAATGGCTACTGATATTTATCTATTATCTAATCCCTGATATTTTTCATTTGATGGAAAGCAGACAAGTTTTGGGGAGAAGGAGAAATTAGGGGAAAAAAATTAAATCTCACATCATCGTGACATTCTAGAGCCCTAGAGAAATAGTTACATGAGAAAATACTTCAGATAACTCCTTCCTCACTTCCGGGGTTCACAGATATTTTTAAATAAATAATGACTACATGTTTAGAAAGTGGCTGAACAGCTGCTGTAGTTTCAGAAGTCAAGAAAGTGCTTATTCCCATGTTTTATAATCATCTCTAATAAATTCAGTAGGTGTGTTTATAATCATCTGGAACCCAGAGACGTTGGTAACATGCTGAAAATTTGCATCAACCTTTAGCATATTGAAAATGCTCTGAAATGTGCATTAACTGTCAGTGAAAGGAAACCTACCGTGTAAATGTGATGTAAGTTATTTAGAGTGACAGTATCTACAGCGAATGAAATTAGGAGGTTTTTGGTTGACTATTCAAATTTGTTCACATTATCTAAAATGCACTGTATCAGGCAAGAAGAAAATCATAGACAATGGTAAATAGAGAGAGGTTTTCTGTCTCTAAATAAATAAATAACATTTGGGATATTTCAAGTTACCTTTAAAAATTCTAGTTCAGCCTCGTCCTCAAACAGGGAACGATTTATACGATGTAATTTAGCAAGCTCTCGCTGTACATGTGCCAGGGTCATTTTCTCTATTCGGCTTGCTGGAATGTAGTCTTCAACACGAAAATAGTTCTTTCCATGCATCTTTGGGAGAAAAAATGAAAAAACAAAAGAGAGAGGAGCCTTTTGTTCTTTCTTGACTTTTCTTATTTGGTGCATTTCCATTTTCAGGGTGACCCATATGCTGAAGTCACCCTGTTGCCATTTCCTAAAAGAAGATGGGTAACAGCAGGTAGATTCCTGACAGCCAAGTGTGCTTCTTGCACCTGTGCTCAGCCAGGTGCTCAAAGCACATGCGACTTCTCTGTTCAGAGGGGAGAAGAGAGGTGGGCCTACAGGCATGTCTGCAGTCTTGCACTTAGAGCTGACAGCTGCAGCTGCGTCACTACAACCTACAGTGGGGGACCCAGTGCCAGGATGGGTCTGACCAGATGGATCAGACCACTCAGAGTTCAATTAATAGAGCTACACCGATTTATGTAGCTGAAGGTATGGCAGAGAACATAAATGGATATTTTCTGTACACTTCAAAACCAGGATAACTAGTTCAGATATACCATGAGCAACCTTCCTGTCTTTGCAGCTTGTAGATCTGACCCTGCACACGAAATAGCTGTGAATTCTGGAGCGTTTATTTATTTTTCTCTCCCATGTTTTCTAATCTCTTTAAGCCCCTCTGCACATCCGAGCTGTGCCTATGTTGGAAATTTTCTGCAGATTTTCTGGAGTTTCTGGGCTATGTTATCAATTATGAAGGACCAAGAGTCTTTCATCATTCTGCCATTTTTCCTGCCAAATATGTCTGGCTCATTACTGCTCCTTAATCAGGCAAATTTTGTAATTTTTTAAATTAAATCTGAAATGTGATTACTGAAGGACTTAGCTGAAAATATCTGCTATTCATACTTCTTCTTTAAACTCTATGTGACAAACAAAAGCTGCAAAAGCTGTTGAGAAAGACCTGTGAGAAATATTGTGTTATTTATGCACACCTCAGAAGCATAATTGCCAAACTCTGCCTGTAAAGCCAAAGCGCCGAGTTTCAGGGCAGTCTCATCATTGCAATACAATCGCTCCTCCAAAATATCTTTACGAAGCTGCAGGTAAAACTGATGCCTTGTCAAGCTGTGCCTGGAACACAAAAGGGTTTAGGAACACAGGATCAGCCTTGAATAGTCACCCTAAATGCTGCTGGTTTTCCTGCAGTCAGCAGAACCGTGCACTTACTGGATAACATTAAAGTGGTTGACAAAGAATTTTATCCTTAGAAAGAGTGTGAAATTAATGATGGAGGTTTTCTTCTTGGGTTGGTCATTCCAGCCATCTGGGGCCACTTTGTAGAGTTTGGTCTCCTCATCCAAAAAGAAGAATTCTTTACCTGAAATGAGAATTTTGTGTTCTGTGATAACCTGGAGATACTTCAGTAGCTCAAAGTTCTGCTGTCTTCATTCAGTACATCACTAGCGATAAAAAATAAAATAGATCGTGCATGTCAGTTGAGATTTACTTCTCTGTGTCATGGCTTAACGTATTACTTCTTTGATGGAGAACTTAGGATAACACTTAGTGTGTAATTTAGGATCACAATTGTGACGTGCTGGATTGGTGTGATATCTATGGAATCACTCAAGTATTGATGGGGCTTGCATTCTGCTCACCGTTCAGGTTCTGCACCCCATTGTAATCCTTATGCCCTACACACAAGTTATGCTTCTTCCTCGTGCATCAGCCGTGCTTGCCATCAGAAATAGGCTAGGACGATATGGGTCTTGTAGATGAAATAGCTGAGCCTGTGTTCCAACTTATATCTAGGAGCATGGGCAGTCAGCCTTCCTCAGTACAATGCTTCCTGGAATTGATGCTGGAGCTATATGGCTCGGTATTATTCCAGTGCAAGGCTGGGACACAGCCTTTTCTGCATGGGAATATCAGCCAGTAACAGTATGGCACAGTCCTAGGGTAGACATGCTTTACATCAGTGCAGCACAGTTTAAAACAGCGTACCTTACTTTTGCTTAAGCTTTGGATCTGCTCTCATGTAAGGATCTAAAGAAACGTTACTGGAATTCATTAATCAAGAGACTACAGAGGCATTGAGAGAGAGAACTGCTGTTGTAGTTAGCTATGTCTCATTACCTTTCAGGTAAGCCAAGCCAAAGTAGAAATGTTCCACCAAGTTTGCATATGCCACCACGGTGTTGAAAACATCTCTTGCCTTGGACTTGATGTCACATTGCACCTCAAGGCACTGCCCATTGAGTAGAATCACATTGAGATCCCTTTGGGACAAATAGGATTTTCCTTTTTTAGTCTAAGAACATGTAACAAAAAAAGAAGAATGAGTGCCAAGTACAAGCAATGCCTGTTCCACAGCATTTTACTACTGACGTCCCCTAGTCTCCTGTCTCTGCATAAACTGATGGATTTGGTCACAACACTATGCTATTCCCTGCCTCCTTTCTCGTAAGTTAATATCCCAAACATTTCTAATTTTATAAAACCCAGGGAATCCCAACAAAACAGCTGAGCATACTCAGGCTCTACAATCAGGAGGGTTATTCTAGATTTGAGGGTAATTCCAAATTTTCTTTGCCCTTACTTTTACTGCTGTATGCTGTCAGCCTTTTACCTTATCTTAATGAAATGTAGAGGATGTGACTACAAACTGGAGGAGTCCAATACATTGGCACTAGATGTCACATTGCATATTTGCTGTATAATCTTCACTTCGAAAGTCTTGTGCTATAGTGTGCATTCTTAGCTGAGAAGGATAAATTAAGCTATTTTCACACCAACAGAAATAACTACATAGCACCAAGAATTAAGCGACTTCCTTTCAAATCTTGATACCTTTGCAGGAACCCTAACTTAGTTTGGGAGGAGGACATGGAAAGAATACTGGGTTGGGACTCACATGCAACTTACCAAGAGCCCCAACTAAAAGGTGACTAGATTAGTTCTACACTCTTAATGTTCATACTTACCACAATCGATCCAGGCAGCTGTAAGGTCACTGGTGGTTCACTAGACAAAATAATAAATTCTGGACCTGAAAACTGTAAGGAGGCAATTTAGAAATGTAATAAATGTCTCCTTAATGTGATGAAGATCCTAAACACCAGTACCAATGAAACCCATTTCTGTTGATCTGTATGCTGTAGCTAATTGACTTCAGTGTCTAAAAAGGTGCAAATGCTGATTGAAGACTTCTCTCTGTTTGGGGTCTCTCCTGTGTGGACTCTCTGGGGTCTAATTAGGGGCAAGCTCATGCTGAAGCCTTTTCTTCTGTAAAGGCACTTAACCAAGATCCATTTCCTTTGTGAGGCACCTCTTTTCATCACACTTAGAGAAACTTAATTTCTTCTGACAAATTTTACCATTTGATTCCCAAGTTACTATGAAGACAGTCAGAGACATGTACACACATACATACACACCACTGTGATTTCATAAGCCTAGCTTCCATAGGGAACCAGACTAAAATGCAGAGCTGCTTTCTTTCCTGTAATGAAGGTTGACTGATATTTCTTAGTAGCAGACCTGGTATTCTTTTGCTTTAACTTCAACAAACTTTAACAGCACACAATGCTTTTTTCTTTGCTGAGCATCTACCTCAAAGAATTTTGTATATTGGGTTTTTTTCAGGTTCACCTATGGTTTTACATCCTTGAAGCAGACAGAAATAACTAAATGTCTGCAAGTGATAAGATGTGAATCCTTCCAACCATTATCCATGACCTTGAGCCATTTAGATCTTTTTTTTTTGAGAAAATTTAGGATTGTTTCATAGTCCTAGAATTGTCCTGCCAACAGACAGTGCAGTTTTGTATCACATACAAAGAGGGACTAGCACTTTGTTGTAACAGTTGTTGGACTCCTTCTGAGGAACTCAATTATTATCCCAGCAAAAATCGTATTAACAAAATTTAAAACTAAATTTATATATTAAAAGAAAATTTTCCAAAGTATCTAACTGAAAGTCTTCATCAAACTGGTCAGTCTTAAGCTTTTGAACTGGGAACAGATGAAAGGACACACCAGCCTGAAACCTGTCCCTTCTGCTTCCACAACAGAAAACTCCCCGGGCAGCAGCATTGGGGAGCTTTCTGTGATTCAGTTATTTCTGGATTTTTGTCATCCAGCTGCCAAACAAACATTATCCTTCCCATTTCACTGATTCCTACAACAAATCAGCAACTAGAAATAGACCCTTAGGTGAATTCTTGGTTTGGCACACTCACTGCTAGCCTGTGCTTTCTGTCCAGGCACACGCTGTAAAAAAAACTAAATCATTTGAGGACTGTTGACCAGCAAGTGTTTGGGTTCAGTGTCTTGTAAATGTTTTTGCTGTTCTGAAGCTCCTGTCAAAGTGGTTGATGAAACAGTCCGTATGATGTTTGATGCTTGCAGAAATCACACATGTAGGTCAGAAAGGGTTCAATTATAAGCTTTTGCTTAGTCGTTATGGACAAGAGCTTTCACTGCCTTCAGTTCTTGAGTTACCACAACTAGATCATGCCTAATTTGGAGTCTCTCAATTTAGAATACTCATTTAATGAGATGACTCAGTAGCTAATATGCTCGTCACTGGTGAACAACTGGATGAGAGGTTTCTCTTTAGTGATATTTACATTTTGAAATCAGCTTATACGTTTTTCATTAGTCACCTTTTCCTTCCTGTGGAACAAACATTTCTGTGATGCAGCAGCTGCTGTGCAGTCCTTTGTAGACACGGAGAAGGTGGAACCTAAACTTAGCAGGTTCTGTCTGCTGTTCTTTTGAGTTCCACAAGGGATTTCTTCTACAGCGCTGACTGACCTTCAAAAGAAATGTCATAGTGAGCAATACATATAGCATACAATCAAAACGACACAGAGCTGAGGACAAAGAGCTTAAGGTACATTGACTGGCAGAACATTATGAAATCCAGGACAATGTCAGCTGTAAGTTGTTAAATGTTTCTTTACAGAAAAAGAAAAAAATTAACATATTACTGATGCCCTTTATAAATAAATCTAAACTATGCTTTAATTTAATAACAGC
>VYZM01006834.1:82621-102605 GCA_013398915.1 Dromas ardeola
ACTGGATGAGAGGTTTCTCTTTAGTGATATTTACATTTTGAAATCAGCTTATACGTTTTTCATTAGTCACCTTTTCCTTCCTGTGGAACAAACATTTCTGTGATGCAGCAGCTGCTGTGCAGTCCTTTGTAGACACGGAGAAGGTGGAACCTAAACTTAGCAGGTTCTGTCTGCTGTTCTTTTGAGTTCCACAAGGGATTTCTTCTACAGCGCTGACTGACCTTCAAAAGAAATGTCATAGTGAGCAATACATATAGCATACAATCAAAACGACACAGAGCTGAGGACAAAGAGCTTAAGGTACATTGACTGGCAGAACATTATGAAATCCAGGACAATGTCAGCTGTAAGTTGTTAAATGTTTCTTTACAGAAAAAGAAAAAAATTAACATATTACTGATGCCCTTTATAAATAAATCTAAACTATGCTTTAATTTAATAACAGCCTTTTTTTTTTATTATTTTTTTTATTTGGTGAGACAGATCTAGCTGGTTTAAGACTAGTGAAGCCAACAGGCAAAGAATTTAGCCTCATGCCTTTCTGGGAATTCTACACGATGCAGTAAATTCCTCATTTCTTCATTTCTGAAGCAAAAAAAGCTTCAGAAAACCATAACATTTGTTGTTACATTATTCAGAATTTTCCAGAAATGGGAACTAAATTATTTGAATACAAATTCATTAGAATAAATTAATGTCTTAGGGATCTGAGGGTATTTTCAGTTTAATTGAGAGAAAGATGTCTGAAAGATCAGAAAGCTGTCTTTATACTATACTTCTAACTTATAAAGTAATGGTGTGTTCCACACAAGCAGACATACATGTGCTTAGAATGAACTTAAAATATAATAAGAATGATTATATAATGATTATATGGTATGGAAGGAAAGGGTTTTTTGGGGTGGATTTTTGTTAATTATGTGTTGCAGAGTTGCTTCAGGGAGCTATTCAGGAAGCTTCAAAAGGTTTTTGGCAAAGTTACTGGAGTAGGTGTTGATCTCTTCTCCCTGGTATCCAGTGACAGGACATGTGGGAATGGTTCAAAGTTGCATCAGGGGATGTTCAGACTTGATATTAGGAAGTATTTCTTTACTGAGAGGGTGGCCAAACACTGGAACAGGCTTCCTGGAGAGGTGGTTGATACCCGAAGTCTCTCAGTGTTTAAAAGGCATTTGGACAATGCCCTTAATAACATGCTTGCTCAGCCCTGAAGTAGTCAGGCAGTTGGACTAGATGATTGTTGCAGGTCTCTTCCAACTGAACTATTCAATTTTTTATATATAGGCCATAGCCCTGCATATACTTACAAGCTTGACTTTATGAGATGTAAATTATGTCAATTGAACTGCTTACAGAAGTGAGCATGATGATATTAGTAAGCTTTATAGATAGTAGATAGTAAACCCATCACTAAGTTTTGTGTTGGTTGTCCTCCTATATGAGAAATTGGTGGTTTCCAAACTAATTATTTCAACTCCGCTGTTGTCATGGTACTTACGATACAATGGTGACCTTGGTAGAAATTCAATTGCAGATGCCTACAACCAAAAGTGGGGTTTACAGTCCCTGAAGTTCTATGGGAAACAGCTTGCTGGAAACTGGGGGAAGAGAGTTCATCTTTCAGCAGAGGAGGGGAACATTTTCTTGGCAGCATGATTTTAGAACAGAGATATCAAGATGATACCCAGGTTGCTAGTCAGGGGCCTGGCAATTGCTCCAAAATACTCAGTAAATAAATCTTGTGTTACTGATATCATTGCCAAGCGCGTGATGCATATATAGATGTCTGTATACACAGGTACATATGTGTATGTGTAATTGGACAGGTAGACAGAGACTTCTTTCTTCACAAGCTGCCACTATCCTGCAACCTGCTTGTAGTTCTTATTGCAGATTTAGACGTGTACTGGGGTATCTCACATCACTAAGATTATCGTGGCTGATTTATCAGGAAGTTCAAACTGTTTACTTGGGATACATTTAATTGGGACTTGATCTAAATGGAGCATTTCCTGTGGGCCTCAATTACTCATGACATGGTTAAAAGAAGAAACTCCTGTTTAACTGGGTCAAGAACTCAATTTAAATGGGATGTCTGTAGGGATTACATGGTGCTTAACTACGGGATTCTGGTCTTTGTGGTGCCTAGAGGCTAACAGTACTTACATCTCTTCTTCATTTGGAAACAGCCATGATTACAGCTGCACTGTGCTTACACCCAGTCTCGAAAACTCTTGTTTGGCAACAGTGGTGTTTCCCCGACTTTTGAAAAGGAGTTACTGTCAGTTGTACAATTCTCAGCTTTCCAGTCTATGTCTACAGGGCTGCTGTACATGCCATGGCTGAAATGAGGCTAATCCTCATGACAGAGCAGAGGTTTTTGCTGCTTGTGTCCCTGGGTTACCTATAACTCTTCAGTAAAGTCACTGGATGTGGCTGACACAAGTGAGGCAAATCAATCTTAGAACTGAGAGGGAAATGCAAATAATCCACTGAAAATGGTGGATCATATACGTGGTCTGTCGTAACCACTTCAGAACACCTCTCCTAAAGTGACAGCAAGGCAAGACTGGATCCAAAATATGAATGTAAACAAATACGGACTCTGCAGAATGCCTTGCCAGTGAAAGCAATGACTGTTCATACCTTCTTAACAAGTTTTTCCCTTCCACACTCTCTATGGAGCTGCTTCCCAGTTGTTTCAGTCACAGCGAGCTATTGCTACTTACCTGTCTGATTCTGACAGAGACATGCCAGGGGCAGCTCTTCTGGGTGGCCAGTGACATCTGGCAGGACACAGTGGTAAAGAGCAAAGGTGGAAAACTTCAATGTGCTTGTGTTGTATGGATCGCTCAGGGCCCGAGCTCCATTTCACTACAGCATTTGGACTGTTTCACTTGGAGCCAAATTGACTCTAGGTGCACTTTGATTCTGTGTAAATAGTATCTATTGGTAAAACAGGTTAAGATGGCGATCCAGGCATTTTCTGATAACCACATTGCCATAATAGCTGTCTGCTTCGCTTGGTAATAAAACAGCTTCTATCTTTTAGGAATATGAGTTTTGATTACCTGTTTATGAAGAGCTTGTAGCTACTTTGTGTCCTTGAACCACTAAGGGTGGGGTCCCATGACCTGTGTGTCTGTGGAACTCTCCCTGAAATTAATAAAGGAAATTTCACAATTGAAGCAATCGTAGCAGCACTCAGCATCAGCTCTTGGGACAATTACAACAAGGAGGAAATTTAGACTGGCTACTTCCTCTTGTGTCCTTGCTTGGCCATGATAAATGGCTATTTGATAAGGCTAAATGAATACTACACCAGCAGTATTCCCAGTTCTCTAGTTATTGTTACTTCCTCTTCATAACCCTTCAAGTGAATGTAATTTGAAAAATAGCTGTGTAGGTAGAATGGCTGTTATTTCCATATGTATGGAGCTAATTTGTGAAACAGCTTTTGCTCTTCAGAAATCACCCCTACTATTCTTTGTTCTTCTATTTCCAGGCATAAAATCGGGGGGAAAAGCTGTGAAACTTCCCTGGCTTAATCAGAGTAGGATATAAAATCACTTAAATGAAAACTGTTTGTAAATATTCCACTGGTTATTTGCTACATTAAATACATTATGACTATTTTTACATCATAAGAATCTGGTGGGAGTATAGGATGGTTTGTGAGTCATTAGCAAATAAGATCTGTATAATTTTTCACCTTCCGTCATCTCTGCTGCTACAGAAAGGATAGGCATTGCTTTGTCCAAGTACACAAAGGTTGAAATTTAAAAGTAGAACCAGAAAGGAATATGCAACTGGTAGTTCCATGAACATTTCTTCTAGCAGCAGAGGTGTTTTAAATCCTTTAGGAAAGGGTGGGAAGGTTGAATTTTTCTTCACTGGGATCATTTCATTGATCTTATTTGAAGAATTGCATCTCAAATTATTATATAGGCAGAATGACAGAGGTGATAAGATAAGCTATGTGGAAGTAATCATCTAGGTCAGCTTTTTCTCCAGATAAAATATCCATGAACTACAACATGAGACCTCACTCTGAATTCCAACATGAAAACATGACATTGAAATCTAGTGTACCAACCACCAATTGCATTTTTAAAAACTAGAAAATCTACAGTCACATTGCTAAAATACGCATAAACGTGTTTTTTCAAGCTGCAGATGGTAGCGACAAAATGTGAGATTTGATATAAGCCAAATACTCAGGGCTAGTTACCAAAGTTAAGATTCAGTCCTGTGTTCTGAAACTACATGCTTTTTAATGACAAAGCATTGCAAAATTCTCTGCTTACACTACAGGTTTCGCATAATTGCATAAATATACTTTGACAAGCACATAAAATTGCCCTTAGTTTTTCTGTCTCAGCTGTTATGGCAGTGGGACAAGTTGGCTAGTTTTAGTGGCCAGACTGCCGTGCTTTGATCATAAATCCAACACATTCCTCATGTTTAAGTAGCATGTGGCCCTCAAAGATGATTCTGTAGATGATTAATTTATTATATGTTAAATGATCTTCTAAAGTACAGTCTGGATAGGGATATTGATCTCCCTTGATAATCTCGGTGCTCTACTAGATGGTAATATTTCTTTTCAGAGAAGAATGCGTTTTTCTAATACATTATCTCATGAAACAATGTCTGCAGCAAACAAGCCTTCGCATTCGGTTTTCTCCTGTATTTTTAGAATTTTGGCTTACAAAATCCTGAGTACAAACAGCTACCAGTGTTTCAGTGGAGACTCAGACACACATAAATTCAGTGGAATGAGCCTTTGTCATGATTATAACCGATTTTTTTTAATAAAGGACTTACCAAACAGGCTCCTTAATTTACTTTCACTATGTGCCACTAGGCATGTGACTGACACCTATGCGTCATATAGGGAGCAGCTGCAATCTCAGGTTTTTATGGATGCTGATATTGATTGCAATTCTGGAGCTTCAGAAAAGCTCCTTTCAGGAGGAGAGTATCAATAGCAGCTGTATGAGGAACCTCACCTTCCCCATCCTTGGGCCTAAGGGCTTTATTACACAGTGCTTTTTTTTCCCAAGATCTATTCACTTTCTCTCTGTGAATTATCTCGTGGCAGACTTGTGATAATGCAGTGGGCACCCAGGTCTTTTGCCATCTTACTAGGGAAATTAGTCCCTTGAGATCATGCTCTAAGCCTTTTATTTTTGCCTAGTAAATTTTAAACCTTTCATATTTGGAAGAGTGTGGGTAATATGTTCCTATGAATTTCATGACAATCAGCAGCTGGATATCATAAACCCAAATTAATGCTCCTCAGTGAGAAAAAAGCAAGGACTACTCAGCAGTTTTCTGTTATTTATGGCATCAGTGAACTAACCAGTTGGTGTGCAGACCTTGTTGCAATATAACTGATATAGTGGATGCCAGTGTTACCGCCTTAGGGAAGAAATTTCTGGGATAAAAAAACCATACATGCTTACAGAGCTGCGGAATGGAGAATAGAAATGGGCAGGAGTCTGAGAATGGGGAGCTGGCATGGTAAGCTTGGTCTTTTAGGAGACACTAATGACATTTGGCAACAGGAACTTATTGCTCTTGGGTAGTGTGAATGTCCTGTCTAGGTGTCCCTAGCTTGGATTCCAATTTAAACATGAAGATACACAGGCACCGCAGTATTACCCTTCCTGCTGATTTCCCTTCTTTGCTTCATAGTACCCCCCTAATCTGTGATTTAAGTGGCTTGGGAAGGACCCTGACTGATGTCTACCACAGTGACTCTACTGAATGGATCCTCTCCCAGTATCTTTCGTCCTGTTCCTGCCATAAAAGGATTGAAAATGGAGCTAAAATTCCAACTGTAATATCTCCGGACAGAGTAAATCAGAAGAGCAGCATTGCAACCTGGCATTTAGCACAATGAAAACAACATGCTGAGCAGGAAATACTCAATGGCTTTAGAACAAAAATGAAAAGAAAAGTGTTGTTTGGTTGTTTTTTTCCTCTAGATTTCAGAATTTGTCCCTTTGTTTTTGAATGGGCTTGAAGAAACATTAATCCCCACCATTCAAGTCTTAGGTATTATTCATAGATTCAACTGATTTCAGCGCTGCCATCTTGACATTGCCCATCACATGCATTTGTGGGGTAGCTCCACCATTTCTCATCTGTTTCAAGACCCTGTGTGCCAGAAACGTGCTGGTCAAGCTTTGTCTGTGATCTGCTGAACAGCTTCACCTGGCAAAGGGGGCGTAAAGCAAGAAATAGGTGATGATGCAGCATGGTAACCAGGGAATATATAGCTTTACAGTAGGACACAAGTAGAAAGGAATCCAATATAAAAGGATCTCTCTTCTCTGCAGCTTAGCACAAATATATCTATCTCCCCCGTAACGTAACCACAAGTGCCTATCACCTGACCATACATGAGTAGTCTCACATTTCAGGGGAAAAAAGAGATAAGTACATAATTCATAAACATAATCTTTCAGGAAAACCATACCTCTCCTATGTCCTCGGTTAGACAGTATCAAAGACGTACTTTCAGAAATACTGTTAGAGTCACTGCAGTCCACAGAGAGTTGTCTGTAATCTTCTGTTGACTGACTATAATTCATTAATCTGGAGCCTTTGTCTGGAAACAGGAAGGAAATATAGTGAATCACGTACTTTAATTATAGATCATTGTATCTGCATGATAACATAAATAACATTTGGCTTGTCTAATTTTTATATAGTCCATGTCTGTCTTCTAACCTTGACTTCAATTCCTTAAAGACCAAGGAACACTTGGTAACTTCATTCTATTACTTTCGTAATTTTAGTCTGATCCAAAATAGTTCTCATAGTTCTCCTCAACCATTCCAAATAAAACAAATGTAATATATTAATTCTATTCTACATGTTTAACTGCAAGGTTGCAAAGTACAGATAACCTGCAAAGTTCTCCTTCCTTATATTCTGAGGCCCAAAACCTTCAGCTATAAAGTATTCTTTCTGTGTGCAGGATGGACAGTGCCCAGACAAAATCCACTACCAGAGTCGGCTGCAGAAGTACCATTAAGGGGTCATCCTAAGTCATTAGGAAGTACATATGTCTGTTGCACCCTAACTTTACTTTGGTTGCATTGTCTCTTGTCCTTTTCCAGAATCTTTGAAGATGATCACTTTTAATTAAAAAAAAAGAAAGAAATGGAATGCTGCCTTGAAAAGTGTGGCTGACGTTCTCAATGTAATCAACACCCTCATTCATTGAAGTCCTTCAGCAAGTGTAAGCCATGTGACCTGAATCCCTAGAAAACACATAGATCACCCCAGATACATAATCACTACAACTAGTAGAAGGGAAATGGCAGGAATTTGTCGTTAATAGGAGGTTAAAGATGGGACCATCCATTTTGGCAGCAGCAGAGTTTTCACCAGCTTAGGCAAGTGTGAATCTATAAGCTCAGTTTCTGAATGAATGTTCCACAGGAATTTAAATGTGTGTTTGATTCTATCTGAAGTTAATGGAACATATATGTGATTTACTGAATCGGAACTGGATTGTTCATATGCTTAATGTTGAGCATATCCAAGAGAAGCCTGCATAGCTTGGGCCAACCTTCCCCTTGCCCCAAAATCGGACCTTTCTGTTGCAGTGAACAGTAAAATAGAGACTAGAAAAAAGAACTATCTGAACCTGAAGTCCACGTTTAGTTACAGTTAGAGAATTACTCTAAGGGATAATAAAATCTTGATCGTAGTCAAATGAAATGTGAAATTAGTATATGCTGGTTTATTTATATAGTGAGCAGGATTTGGCTTGTGTCTTAAAATCACGCCAGCAATGCATGTGTGAATTTATAAAACATCTTTTGAATAGAAAAACAGAACTAAAATCAAAAAGAAAGCACAAATCTTTGCTTGAATAATCAGATAGGAAGGATGAATATATATTCCTTAATGGCAGTAGGATAAATTCACAGAATCCAACTCTTTACCTTCGAAAATACACTGGAGTATACAAAGTACAAAAGCAGGTTTGAAAGTAGGTGGTTTTTTTATATGCACAGGTTTTATACAAAGTGCTTTAAGAGTTGAATCTGTGCAAGCTGATTCGCTATCATTGCTTCACAGCCCTCAGACTGCTATCCTTTGAGGAAATAAGGAACAGAAACCTTGCTGACTTGCCTCAGAGTTCTTCCATTATGAAGTCATTTATATGTAAAGCAATAAATATCCTACCCAACACTACATGTAATCACTACAGCATGAAATTAAACAATTCACCCAGCTTGGGAAAGACTCAGAAAAGCCTGGCTGTATCCTTATTAGATAGGTCAGATTATAAATCTTTCTTTACCTTGGTGAAAATTCATCTGGGAGGACAGCGGTGAAGTGTCCGATATTTTCTCATGCAGTCTTTTCCTTATCACATGACTTCTGTTAAGCTGAGAGGCTGTGCTGTCTTCAGTGACTACCCGCTCTACCTAGAAGACAGTAGTACTGCAAGTCAATGTCATATGATACGTGGACTTCAGACTCTCATGCTGAAGTGATCCTTGCCCTCTGCTTGTCAGAGGCTGCTGATTTGCTTGGTGTAAGCAACTTTATCTTCTCAGACACAAAGCAGGATTGAATTCTGATGGCTTCATGCTCTCATGCTAGCTGTGTTTAAGAGGGGACACCCTCTGTTCCAGTGGGAAATAGAGTAATAGAGAGCGCAAGGGAAAAGTTCATTTCAGAATGTTAATGAATACTGGTTGAAAACAGAAAAAAAATATTTGCAGTGTGTTTTCTTCCAGTTTCATTCAGCTTGTCAACAAAAAATGTTTGTTGATATTTTGAATATTGAAAAACACTCACGTGCTCACTTATTAAAGACTTCGTGTGGTCAGGCTTGATTGCACGGCAAGTGTTCAGTTCCACTCAAGGACAATGAATGAAATTCTCAATATGATGTAAATGTGATTTCTTTGAATTTCACAAATAAAGTCTGAAACCAGAGTGGCAATGGGGAAATCTTTGGCCAAAGTCCATTCCTTTGACCAATATGAAGTCTCTGTAAAGGTTATAATTGCTTTAATATTAACCAAAGAAGTGAAGATACGGTAAGCACAAAAGCTGGATTTGTATCATTTCCCAAGAGTGTAAGAGTGGTGTGAGAGATGGCTTCGTTGCCTGATTTGCTTGTACACATGCCCACTCAGTTTCCTGCTTAGAAGTCTGGAACTAAATCTCACTTCCTTAATTCATACAAGCATTAATTTCAGGCAGTTGTTCACCTGTATCCCATGTTGCTGCTCACCTCTCTCACCAAAGGAAAGAAGATGATTAGAGTATGAGAGTAGTACCTACCTCACTGACACTTCCCACAGCAAACTGGACCATTTTCTTTATGTAGACATTTGCTGGTAAGGAAGCAGATTCCTTCTGATGTGCCTCACATGCTTCCAGAATTGATTCAGGAGAGAGTCTTTTATGTGGCAGATCTTCACATAGTGTCAGCAAGAGCATGTGTAGTTGGTCACTCAGCTGGAGGGACTGAGTTAAAATGGAGGTACTGTTAAATGGCATCTCCCAGTGGTCTGAAATCCTGTGTAAACTGGGACCAGGAATTTCTGTACGCCTTTCATGCTGGGTGAAAAATGGGCACTGAATTCCTTTAGACCTTGGGAAAATTCCAGAGAAGCAGCGTAACTGCACTAAATGGAGCCTCAAATGGGATCCAGGATAGCCTTGGAGGGAACTGGCATCTACAAGGAGGGGCATCAGCCTGTATAGGGGCTTCTTGGTCACAGACAATGGCTCAGTCTGCTCCACAGCTTTGCTAATTAGGCTGTGAACCTTAAAGATTCATGTAAGAAAGACATGTGACAGCATTAGCTTCAAAAAGGTGAGGAGTTACACCAGCCAGAACTGTTGCCATAGAGACCAGATTCTTAAATTTTTTAGTCATTTAGCTTATAGAGCCTTTTCTTTTAGACCATGTATACCCATAAAAGGGAGGTTAAATCTACTAAAAGCATGTGCTTTCCAAATCAAAACATGCAATCAAAGGCATGGATATAGAAATGAAGCAAAATAGGTGCTACAAACCTTTGGAAGGATTCTGAATACACAAGAAATGCAAAATTTCAACTAGCAGAGAAGCTGGTCATTTGCTCAGAAATAAGGAGAGTTACTTAGTTTTATTCTAGCATCCCATTCTTTGAAAAAGCACATAAACGTGCACAGCACCACAATAATGCTGGCATGATGTTTTTCTTTTAGCCCTTCCTATCTTAGAATCATAGAATCATTTATGTTGCAAAAGACCTTTAAGATCATGGAGTCCAACTGTAAACCTAACACTGCCAAGTCCACCACTAAATCATGTCCCTAAGTGCCATGTCTACACGCTTTTAAATACCTCAAGAGGTAGTGACTCAACCACTTCACTGGGCAGCCTGCTCCTTATTACAGTCTTGGAATAAATAATCTTCACTCTTAAAAGCAAGGTACAATTCATCTTAATGTAAACAATTCTGGTTTTTGAAGAAAAAGGGGGAAAAAAATAAAAGGAAAGTAAAGATGAGGCCTAAGTAAATTCCTGATTTGGATGAACTGGTATTTTTGGTGAAGTCTGGACCTTGACACAAGCTTTCCAATTCTTTCTAGTGGTCCAAAACATAAAGCCCCTCTTACTGAGACTTCAGATTATGCCTCTCAGTCTCTGAACCTACCAATATAAAACAGAATAAAAGAAAACAAAAATATTTGTGTTACTGGCCTGGTTTGGAGGAACCTGGTAGTCTGCTGACCAATAGAGAGTCATTCCTAAGGAATACACCAACATCTGTCAAAACAGAAAAGGAAACCCCTTATGAAGTCAACATTAAATACAGAAAAGCCTTGTAGTATAGAGAGATCATCTTTTTGTGTCTTTGGACACAAAATGGCAGAAGCCAAACAGATAATTTTTTAAAAACCTAGACTAGAGGAAACGTACATAGAAGTACAATAGTGACTCTTGGCTTATGGACTAGATATCATGCAATGAGTACTGTTCAGCTGAACCAGGCTGCCCTCTATCCAATGACACCATAAGTAGCAAATAAATTTGAACTCCTTAATTTTTCAAGCTCTCCCATTGGCAATTAAAGCTCTCCCCTACCTGTGGGACTGACTAGCAGTCAGGTCCAGGAAGAGGATTACTGGAGTAAGGGCCATCTATTCCAATTTCTGCATAGTGTCTAAGCGATCAGTTGTGTGTGAGTCTGAAACTACTGTGTTCTGCCTGAGGGAAGTATGCACTGATGTAGTCCTAGTGGTATTTAAAACTTTTAGGTTCCTCAGTGTTGTATCTTATTGTTTTGCCAGAGACACTCATTTAGCAGGGAGAAGAAAAGTAAATTGTTAACAAAGGTGAACGTGTTTCTGATTTCCTGGGAGTGCTTCCACTCTTGGATTGTATAGATACTGCAGTCCTGCTGCTTCTGAGATTACAGTTACTGTATCTGGTCAAACATCATGTTCATAGAAATATTATTCCTTTCTTTGGGCCTTCACAAATAATACATTTCTGCAGACCTTGAGGACTAATGTTCAAAATTGATTTTGATGTTGACACACATGCTAATCTAATGGCGAGCTGCAAGGTACATGTAAATCTTTCTAACTGTAGCCTAATTTGTCTAGTGTTATTAGAAATGGAGTTTGACAATAGATACCTGGTATGTTGCATTAAAACTCACAAGCTGTCTTCATGAGGTACTGTCAAGATATATTTTGTAATATACCTCACCTTTGTTATTCCGATGCGCTGGTTTTTACTTTCTCTATGGAGCAATTCTGGTGCACTGAAAGGGACAGCTTCCATCTGAGACGCATTGTTTTGGAAGGACAAATTTCCTTCAGCAGACAGTAGTACTGACCATGGACAAATCACACAGATAGAAGGGTCTGAAAAATGTTGAAGAAGATAATGGAATTCTTAGTGTTGAATTCACCGCGCTCAGAAAATCATACTGCTGGTGTCTCACCTGCATAGCCAAACCCATCACTGAAGTTTGCTGGAGACGTACCCAAAAGTCAGTGGAATCGTGTTCTGATTCGTGACTGTTTCTGTTCATGGCTGATTTTGCCAGCTGGGATTCAGTGATGGTTAAAGACTTGATTTCTTTCTCACAACATTTCACGCATATAAACAATATATTGCTTTCAATGGATTTCTGAAGCCTAAGGAAAGGCAGAATTACATCCTATGTGCAGATTCTGGGGATCTTGACATTTTTGGTAGACCTTTTTATGCAAAGCACAAGAGAATATCTTCTGATACTATCCAAACTAAAACGTAGACTAGATTCTACCAGTCATGTGAACAGCCATGGTATTTTAGCATTATTCATATTCAGTCTTTCTGTCTGCGTGTCATTTCTGTTAAAAGAGAGAGCCCATGCTGCTCCCTGAAAAAATCTATTTGAAGGTGTCTCAGTAATGAACTGGATTCTTCTTGTAAAGGGCTGAGTACTCTTAAAAAATATCACTGCAGAGATCCACTGATGTCAGTCCCAGTGGTCTGAAGCAGGAGTGGGAGCATGAGAATGTCTAGTCTTCTGTAAACACTCTGCACTTGCATACACATTGGGTGAATTTGACCAAAGGCATCCAAGTGATTTCATTAAAAATATTCACTAAAAAAGCATGATTAAATGCATTTAAGATAAATCTGTTTACTTCAGAAAGAGGAAAAGCTGCATTAACTATGGCAATATTTAGATATAGAGTTCTTGGAAATATAGGTAATTTAAAAAAAAAAAAAAGTTGGCTGTTGAACCACTCTCTTCAGTCTGGACCATGAGAACAGAGACCATTCAGATCTCCATAGAAGAGCTCAGAAACATGCCCTAAATTCTTTGGCATTTTAGCATTTAAAAATTATATACTAAAGAATGGCTACTTAGTTGTCATGCATGGTTACCTTAACATCAGGAAAATGGATGGTAAAAATAGGTAAAATGTTAAGCTGGGAACTCGTATGCACCTATGGGGTTTGTATAGCCAGAGGATCCAGAGGTTCAAGATTTATGGACCACTGGTATTTGCAACAGTTGTATTTACTTCTTTAGAAAATTAAAGGTCTTTAAATCATCAGCTAGCCTTCTTTCTTGCTCCTTCCCCATTTTCTGTAGTATTGTATGCAAATACAACTAGCACATGATGGAAAATTGGTCTGGTTTAGAAACAGATAACCAGCTTGTATTTTAGCCTCAATGAAGATCACCTGGCCTTCTGTAATGTTGGCCATCCGACAAGTCAGCATACTTGCCTAACCAGTCAGTGCCCAAACACATTGGAAATATTGCTCTAGCAAGTGGTGCTGACCATCACCAGGTTTAGCAGGATTTATTACATCAAGCACAGTGCAGCACAAACACGTCAGTTGTAGCCCTGAGAAGAGGCTGATTCTAGAAGCAATATAGCTGTACTTAAGAGATGTGGAGCCAGAGATATGCCTTAGTCAACTGGGATGATGCAATGCAGAGGCAGTTCACCTTCACTGCCCTCCAAGAAACTGGAGCACTGGGCATTCAGCTTCAGAATGCATCCAACTTGGCATCACTTGTGGACTTGAGCTCTCTAAAGACGTGTTTGAGCAGCCTTGCACTTGACTGCAGACCATCTTGGTTCTACATCCCTACTTCCTCTTGTTTTATTCTTCATCTTCTGATCACAATATCCTGAATTTATCTGGCGCAGCACAGGGAACATAGGCTGATTGTCTCAATTCAGTAGACATCCAACAAAACGTCTTTTTTCTTCTTCTTTTTTTTTTTTAAAAACAAAACAAAACAAAACAAAACAACCAAAAACCGACACAAGAGATCAGGAGAGCATTGTGTCAGCTTAGTGTCTGGCACTGAGTTAATAAGCTGTGATGAACCTGAGCTGAATCTATCCACGTGTGTATCTCTGTGCTGCACTCCTTTGCACATTTGCACATTCTTAGTGCCTGTCTTGTTTGGGCTGTTTTATCCTCTTGTTACACTGGATAGTAGAGAACTGATGTTACAGTCAACATGCTATAGTGTCCTAGTCCATTAAAAACTAGTTGGTAGTAAAAGTTCATCTCTTCAGCTATAGCAGAAGTTACACATCACCTGTTTTCAGTATTTTGTATTTTGATTCAACATGCTTATGAGGTAAGAACACATCTTGTCCATTCTCCCCTCAAAAGGAATATATATTGTCATAAACAGTTCTCAAAATGTGTCAGGTTGCTCAGCTGTGCTCTCTTGTACAGCTGGCCTGCTTGGCAAGCATTCATCGTGATGACTTGCCTAACCATTATGATAAGTCACATTATTATTATCAAGGGTAAAACTCTCTTACAAGCTGAATGAGGAGCCATGTGGATTTGCCTGTCCTTCTCTGTCAGTACATGAAGGACATTATCTTAGCTGGCACTGTACTTTCTGTGTGTGTATGTTGTTCAGACTTTGGGAAGGACTCTCATGTCCTGTTCCACCATGTATAGTTGTACTTAGATGAATTAGTATCTGATGTGTAATTTGGAAAAAAACAAAACTGTGTGAAGATCTCTCATGTAGGCTGAGCAGTCTGCATGTAATCCCAGCAGCACTGAGAGATTTCTCATTTTTATTAGCAATGTGCTATTATTGCCATTAGTGCTTTTTGTCTGCAAAAAAACCCAAACCCCAAGAACCCTCAAAAGAGCTAAAATAACTCAAGAATGAATTTCCACAGTAAGAACTATAAGAAGATACTTTTCACCTCACCGTTGTGAAGGTCCTCCAGAAGCTGCACTGTGGCCAGGTACAAGAGTGCCCATATTTCTTCTTCCTCCAAAGGGCTTCCTTTTGCCCACAGGACCTCGGCCAGTGTCACACAGGAACTGCTCATGCCTGCTGCAACAGAAACCGGATTTTGGACACAATACAGTAGACTGAATTGCTCAAAGCAAACCATACTGGTTACAACTGTACCCTTCTCTCCCAGTAAGAAGTATTTTGTGAACCGCCTGCGTACTGCAGAAGAATGTCGGCCCACACACTCTCCCTGCTTTTTCTCAGCTGCAATGTTGCATCAGATCATCTAGAGAAAGGCATCCTGTAGTGAATCATAATTTAATGTCTTACCTATTGGAAAAGGATTTTCCTCATCCCAGACAACTAAAACTGACTAGTAACTTGAAGTATCAAGGCTTCTTTTCCTCTGAATCTTTTATCATACCAAATATTGTCAAAGAAGGTTTTGTTCTTCAGTAATGGGTCTGAGTTTTCCATTTCATCAGTTTTACAATTCTGTAATTTCCTAAGCTGCTCTAGGTCTACACGTCTGTAAGGAAAACTGAATCCAAACTTAAAATTTGCTAAAAATTTCTGAACTTGATTTACTCTTTTGCTGTAACTATCCTGTAACAGTGAGCTCCATAGGTTCATTGTATGCTGTGTAAATAGGGGCATAATGAGAAAAGTTGGAAGTGATCCATCTATTGCTTTGAGGTTTTGACATTGTCTGTAGACCACCAAGTGAGGACACTAGAGCCTAGGGTGCTATTGTCATGTATAGGATTATAAACGTCACTGTAAAATGACTTCATTTATAGCCTGAAAACAGACCTTCACCCCTAACCATTTTTTCACCCTCTGTAAACAGCCCACTTACTGCTGCCATTTTCTCTTTCATTTCTTTGCCAGCTTCCTGTTTATTAAGCAGCTTTCAAGGGGTCACTGCAAGAGCATTACGATGTTCTGCATGACCAACTTGTTGCTGATTAATAGACTACTCAGACTTTGATTCATGGGGTCTTGTCCTGGCTCACTAGCTTCCAAACAAGGAATCACAACATTGGAAGAACGATCCCTTGCTGCAATCACTACAGGATTATGGACCAACCTAGTGACATTTTAAACAGAACCAGAGTCCTAATTTTAGTCTCTGTAGCTTCAAAGGACATTAAAGCTTCTTAAGAACCTAACTTTAATTAGAAGAGACAGACAAATCTTCTTAATCTAAGCCATCACCGTTTCTCTTAATAATAAATTGCTGTGATAGCATTTCACTTAACCCGGTGGTACTGGGACTCAGCAATCAATTCACGTCTCCAGAGCTAGAATCTGTGTGGCTTCTCCATATGGGTAATCCACCAGACTGTACTTAGTGCTGTTTTATTTGAGGCCGTGCTGGGGGAAGGAGCACTGCATCCTCTATTTCAGATAGAAGTGCTTATACCAAGTGATTTCAGTGCTGATATTTCTAACCAGCTTAAGTTACTCAAAAAGCAACTATCCAGAGTGCAGGCACTACAGCTTTATAGAGCCAAAGTGAAATCAGCAGTTACACCAGAGCTACTTAACTTTTGTATTGAATGTTTTTTTCTAAGAGTAAAAAGTAATGTCTCAGATCAATACTAAGTATGAATGAAATGAATTCTGCTAGCAATGATGTGCAAACTTCTTCCAAAAATTATTAGATTGTATGGCCGTGGAAATCATAATCTCCTTAAAGTGTAATAAATTATTGCTTAAGTGCAATGCAGAGTTAAGCAACGTAGAGATATTTTACAAGCAAATTGGCAACTGATTTTTTAAACACACACAGAATGCCCTGCCCTGTAATTTTGGGCTCTGTTTTGGACTTTTGATTTTCAAGACCAGCATGATGTGATATTTGACAAAAATATAACTGTGTGAATGCTTGGGGAAAAAAATACATTTCATTTCCTTTTATAGCCAGGCTACGCTATGTATATGATATGAGAGTAAAAGTGATATAAAGATATTGTTATAATTGCAGCACTGCACATATTCCTGGTCCCTCAATTTAATAAAATCTGTGATCCAGAACCAAACAATTCTGACCTTCAAACAAGCTACAACTGATAAGATGAAACAGACAAATTAGGAGGCAAGGAGGAGGAAGTTAACAATAACTTTGCAAAAAGGGACTTGATAGTTTGCAGTGACATTACACATCAGGAAATGATGCTAGATCTAGTTAAGCCTGCAGGGAAAAATTAGAGCAGCAGAATGTAATCACCCACTTTGGAGTTTGGCCAGAATATAGAGGTTAATGTTTTTGTGCCTGGAAAAATAGCAAAGGGCTTTCAGTGCCAATTGGTGCTCTGAGGTCAAATACCAATCTTCTGCTGACTTCTATGGAAGAAGGTAGTGCCATCCAAACAGGCAAATTAGCTTAAAATATGCTCCCCATTCTAATCTTTGAAAAACATTCATTCATTACATCGACTGTCTCAAGTCAATAGATTTTCCCCTGGAAGAATTTAATCTACTCTTCTTGCATAGATATGAAAGGTACACTGAGGTAAGGCTAACCTCTCATTTTGACACAAACATCCACCTATTTATCACATTTCTTTTTAAATTATTTTATTCTGTTTTTTGTACATTTTTTTTTATCATATGTGCAAGCTTTCGTCCAAAGAGTCATTGAAATCTAGGCTCAATGAAAGAAATTGAATTGATTATAAAAGATAATGAACTTTAGCTTTGCATCTGCATTTAACACTTAATAACAAACACACATTAGTAATTCCATATGCCAGGGTACCTTTACGTGCAATTTGGCTTCATTAGATTTGGCAATCATATTTAGTAAAATGTAAGGGAGCAACTTGGCTTTTGTCAACCTTCATCTTTACTTTTGCTGCTTTCCTGACTGTATAGAGACAAAAAAAGACCTAAAAACTATTACTTTTTTAGGGAAACTGACTTTCCATTAGCAAACACAGTCATGTGAATTCAACAACCTCAACGGGAGTGGGGCATCTGGATTCCTAACTAAATGACAGCCCTTTTCATGCAAGCCTGTCAGAGGGAGTTTACTGGTGAGCTGGTTCAGCTGTAGAATCAGTTTCTATAGCATGAAAGTCTTAATCCATTACCTGGATGATGGTGAAAAAACAGATGAAGAAGGGAGATCATAGGACACGCAGTGAATAAGATGGTGAGGAAGGAAAAATCATGGTTAGGTTTTTAAAATATGGGGACAAGTTTGTTTTTGATCTACTTTTAAAGGCATGAAGCAAGAACAGATTTGCCCTGTTTGGCCATCCTGAAGAACTAGAAATGAGAACTTTGGTAACAATTTTGTGTGTAAACACAACAACAACAACAGCAAAAACAAAGGATTAACCCTGGGTAGGAACCAGGCATTCTGTGAACTGGAGAGGCTTCTGTCAAACCAGAAATGCCTTTCAATTTTTACTGCCTGGAAGCTGTTCTTGCAGAGGTCTTGCCTTTCTTCTGACTGAACATCCAGTTCTGCTTCATTACTCTATCTGTATATTGCAAAATACCTAGCTGGAAACTTAACCACCTTTTAAATTGCTGAAGGGTGTAAACAGACATGGATTTTGTAAACAGTTGTGTCTGAGAAAAGTGTATTGCCTATTTATGGTTTGGACATAAATACCCATCACAGCCCCTCTACTAGAGGTGACTAATTGATTTTGACATGAGTGAGCCAAAGAGAGGCCACATAAGTAGGTCCTCTGACAGATCAGAGAGGTTGCTAACCTCAGCCACTGACCTCAGCCACTGACCTCGCTAAGAGAGTATGAGTGTAGGCTTGTACTGACAGGCAAGTGAGAGGGGGCATGGAGTGTAACCTCTTCCATTTGCACCACTATATCCAGAAAAAGTTGTCTACTCATAACTACATGTAAGCTGGTGTAAACCCACTGCACATGAAGACACAGGAAGTTGGGTAATACTGATTTTGCTTAATTTAACTGCTATGCTGTGTGGAAGTATCTGAATATCCATTGGTCACTTTCAAGGGCAAATTTAGTTGTTTCTTCTAGTGCTGCATTGAAGGACACTAATAAAACTACACACAAGTCTATAAAAAGATGGTCTTTACCCAACTTTCTCTAGATACAGTATTTTTCTTAGCCTTCTATCCCCTTCAGCTGTTGTACTCCACTTTGTTACTTTGCTATGTATAGCAGTTCCCTTTAGGCCTCAGGTCCTGCCTGATAGTCTTACTCCTGTAAATAAATGAGCAAAAACCACGTATCCAATCGTCCTTCACTGTAGCCAAAGGCAAACCTTCTTGTATCAGTTGGCAGCAAGATGAAGTGGGGAAAATAAAAACTTTTTGGAAGAAGGGACTTAGCCAGAGGAGCTCAGGTGCTATTCTGCAAGATGTCGGGCAATCTGCTTTCAAATCTAAGCTGATCAAATGCCAGGAAAGATGGGAATTTGAAGTGACATTTTCCTAGGGTGCTGGAGGGCTAATAGACTAATTTTAAGGGCTGAAAAGGGGTCCATAGCAGACAGATTAGAAAGACAGACTTGCTAATTCTTAAAGGACTAGAGGTTTGTGTGTGGTCTCAGGGCCATGATCTCATTGCAATTACAGAGACATAGTGGAATAGCTTGCATGACTGGAATGCTGTCATGGATAGCTCTGTACTTTTTAGGAAAGACAGGCCAGCAAGGCGAGGTGGTGGGATTGCTCTCTACATGCAAAAGCAGCTGGAATGTATCAAGCTCTACCTAGGGGTGGGTGAAGAACATGTTGAGAGCTTAAGGGTAAGAATTAAGGGGCCGGCTAATATGGGTGGTGCTGTTGTGGGTTTACTGCAGGCCACCTGACCAGGAAGAGGAAGTTGATGAGACCTTTTACAGACAGGTGGAAGTAGCCTCACAATCACAGGCCCTGTGGGGGCCCCAAGTTCCCATGGGGGACTTCAACCACCCTGATATTTGCTGGAAAGGCAACACAGCCAGGCACACACAGTCCAGGAGGTTTCTGCAGAGCATTAATGATAACAGGCGGTGGAGCAGCCAACAAGAAGAGGTGTGCTGACGGACCTTGTACTAACAAACAAAGAAGGACTGGTTGGGGATGTGAAGGTTGGGGGCAGCCTTGGCTGCAGTGACCATGAGATAGTGGAGCACAGGATTCTGCGTGTAAGAAGCAGGGCAGTAAGTTGGATTACAACCCTGGACTTCAGGAGAGCTAACTTTGGCCTCTTCAAAGACCT